>BQNB010002769.1:77945-119898 GCA_026074375.1 Tanacetum coccineum
AAATACAAGCATATTTTTGCCAATTTTGGTCTGTTTTGGGTTTAATTGGGTTATTTAAGGCATAAATGGATATGTGTATTTTACACTTATCAACCAGCAGTAGAAACTGGCTCAACAGTACTAATTCCCTTTTCAGCAGTATAAACTTTTTCAGCAGCAGTGAACTCAAAATCAGACTCCATATTATGCTCATGCCTCCCCTGAACTTATGCATTATGTTGTACCAAAGAAATATCAGGATCTTGGTCAATTTCAGCTATTTTCATCCCCTGTTTAAAAGGATCCTCTAAATCTTCATCATTAGATACAACAATTTTGGCTTTCCTTCTAGCTTGGCTGGATTTGAAAGTTTTCTTCAATTTCTTCACCTTTTTAATAAGTTTGGTAAAAGCAGTGCCATAAATTTTCTTTGTCTGCTGCGAGTCTGTCTCCAAAGCTACAACTCTATCTGATAATTTTGTATCCAAATCCATCAATTCATTGTGTTGCATTCTACTCTCATCACTTCCAAGTGTGTGACCTCTTGGGAGAGGTGAATCATGGGGCATGTATGGGGTCTTATTAATATTACCACTGCCTTGTCCTGCATCTAAGCTAGTGACAGTAGTGGCAGCCCCTCCATGTTTGACATCCACACATGTGGAAACAGCCTTATCTGCTGCAGGGGTCTGAGTAGGAGCTCTGGGCTGAGGAACCTCAGATTCCTGTCTGGTTGGTATCCTAGGGGTTGGTGAAATTTGTGGTGGTGAGGTTGATGGAGCACTGGTGGGTATGTGATGGGACTCAACTGGGTGTGTTAATCCTTCACCCTGAACAACTGGGCCCTAAACAAGCATTGTTGGAAACAATGGAATGTCCATCCTATTATAACCCTTAGAGGCCCTCCTCATATTGCTAAAAAGTTTTTGAGTGTGGGCAGGAGCAATATAAGTTCTTGTGTGATGTAGAAGCAAATGCTTGTGCTTGTTCAAAAAGATTTGTATAAATCTTGGATACATTAAAAATTTAGACTTGCTATCCAAGATTTTCACCATACCATCAAAAATCAATTTAGAAAAATTAAAGTTCTGTTTGTGGCTAAGCAAATAATAGCAGTTGCTATATTGCTACTAAATTGTTCCTAAGCAGTTTTCTTAGAACCTAAACAATGAAGGATGGTATGGATTAAAAATCTCCATTGAGGGGAAAAGCATCCCTTTTGAAAGGTCAATTTGTCAGAATTGGACACATACCCCATAAGAGTAAGTTGTTCAAAAATTTTAGTAGTAGGCAAAGTACTAATACCATCAGAATCTTTTAACTTGAGATGCCTCCTAATAGATGCCTCAGTAACAATCTTAACTTTGCTATCTATTGTAGCAGTTATTTCTATCTCTCTATTATCTAGTGTTCTGGCAGTAGCAGTGTTCCAAAACTGTTAGATGAGTGAAACATAGATAGTAGGATTTTCTATAAGAGCATATCTTATGTGACTAGGATTGAGAAAATCCACTATTTGATGAAATCCTTCACTGCCTTCTATTTTCTTTAAGTAAGCGACCATGTTGTGTGTGTCACAGAAGTCCAAATTTGCCATTGTTGATTAAGAAAAGTTCAATTAGGGTTCTGGGATATGTTCGTGTATAAGAGTATGTGTGTTCGGCAAAGGCAATTGAGATTATATATAAAGCACTTAAGGTTTTGATTGGACCGACTGAATAAAATTGATTCTTTATCTTGAAGAAATCTTATGAGTGAAAGAAAGATCAAGAATTATCTAATTTAGGGACACCTATAAGCTAAATATTTGGCAGACTTATCTCAACGGCTATATTTAATTACCAAAAATCTGTTATGCTCCAAACACTATTAACAGTAGTCTAGCAGTACTAAGTTTAGCCTAACAGTACTAAATAATGCCCAGCAATACTAAGTATTGCCTAGCAGTATTAACTTTTGAGGTACCAGTTTTAACCTCAATTTCGTTCCAAAAAGAATTTCCATCATCAATCTTGATTCTCACAAGCTCTCTTTCTGTTTTTATTCTCACTTGATCTCTTAATTCTTTTTCTCATCAATTCACTCTATCTGTTTTTAATCACACTTCTCTCTTTTTGTTTTTCATCTCAATATATCTCTCATTTCTTTTTTCTTACAATTCTCTTTGTCTGTTTTTATTTTCTCTTAATTCTTATGCTCACTTTTTCTCTTTATCTATTTTTGCTTTCTCTCAATGCTCATAGTATTAATTATAACAGCAGTAGTAATTATACTTGCCATTAGTAAGTTAGGCCAACAACACTAACTTGAAATTTCATCATTAGTTGCTGTTCCATTCCATTACAAGCATAATCCACTGCATCTTGACATAATTAACCTCCCCTCAATCAATACTTCATAGGTTAAGCATTCCAATACTTGCAATCAGATATTGAAATCTGCTAACATCAAATACTTTTGTAAGCAAGTCTGCAACATTCTGATCTGTGTGAATCTTGATCATTTGAATAAGCTTTTTCTCATTGGAATCCCTGATGAAATGATGTATAATCTTAATGTGCTTAGTCTTTGAGTGAAACACTGGATTCTTAACAATGCAGATGGTGCTTTCCTTGTCAATGAAAATCTTGGTATTCATGAAGTTGTATCTATAATCCAGCATTTGATTTTAAATCCAGAGTACTTGTCTACAACAACTAGCAGCAGCTACATATTCTACTTCAGTAGTAGAATTGGCAACTTTAGTTTGCTTCTTGTATTGCCATGAAATCAAACTGCTTCCAAGGAATTGACAACCTCCTGTTGTGGATTTCCTGTCTAAACTTGCACTAGCATAGTCACTGTCAATATAAGCTTCCAAATCAAATGGTGAGTCCTTAGGATACCAAAGGCCCAATTTAGGTTGACCTTTCAAGTATCTAAAGATTCTTTTCACAGCATGAAGATGTGAAACTTTAGGTGTGACTTGGAATCTTGCACAAGCACATACAACAAACATTATATCAGGCCTTGAAGATGTTAAATACATCAATGAGCCAATCATTGATCTATATAAGTGAACATCAACATCTTCAGCATTTTCATCCTTCATCAAAGGCTTTGAAGTCTCTATAGGTGTACTTGCTGTCTTCATAGTTGAAAAACCAAACTTCTTCAAAATTTCATCCACATACTTGTCTTGACTGATGAAAATCCCATCATCTTTCTGTGTCACTTGTAGTCCTAAGAAGAAAGTGAGCTCACCCATAGAACTCATCTAGAACTTCTTATGCATCAATTTCTCAAACTCAGTGCATAACTCCTTTTTAGTAGATCCAAAAATGATATCATCAACATATACTTGAACTAGTAGAATATCACTTTTGACTCTTTTAATGAACAAAGTCTTATCTATCTGACCTCTTTGAAATCCATTATCCAATAAATAGGTAGAGAAAGTCTCATACCAAGCTCTAGGAGCTTGATGTAGACCATATAATGCCTTTTCTACCTTATAAACTCTGTCAGGGAACTCTGGATCTTCAAACCCTGGAGGTTGACAGACATAAACTTCCTCTTCAATCTTGCCATATAGAAATGCACTCTTCACATCCATCTGGTATACTACAAAGTCTTTGAATGAGGCATAGGCTAAGAACAACCTAATTGCTTCAATCCTAGCAACTGGAGCAAAAACCTCATCATAATCTATTCCTTCTTCTTGAGTGTAACCCTGTGCAACCAGCCTTGCCTTGTTTCTAATCACAATACCTCTTTCATCTTTCTTGTTCCTGTACACCCATTTAGTACCAATGGCTCTTTTGCCATGTGGTAAATCCACCAAGGTCCAAACTTGTTGTAACTTGAACTGCAAAAGCTCTTCTTGCATAGCTTCTATCCAGCTTGGATCTTTTAATGCTTGGATTACCTTTTTGGGCTCTTCTTGGGATAGGAAACAAGCAAATAGACAAGTATGAAGGTCTTCATGAGTTTTCCCTTCAGTTTCTCAGCTAGCTTAATACACTAATATGACAGTTTTTAAGGAGAAACTAAAGTCACACAAATTTAACCTAATGAAAACTTAAAACAGCTAGAGATTAAGCCTAAACAAACATGATTAAAGAGAATTAAACAAAATTTGAATAGAAATAAGCAAAAGATAAAGCTAAAATTAAGCTAAAATGAGACTTAAGAAATGAAACCTGAGATTATTGTAGTCTCAGAACCAAAGCCACTCTTGTAGAGTGAGTGGCTTAAAAACTTGAACCTAAGTGGCTCCCTAGCCTCTAAACCTGAGCTTTAAGCTTAATAAGCTAATTTTAGCTTATTTAACTTGTTGCTTTCAAAATGAACTCAAAACACCTCAAGTGATCATGACTTTGATTTAAATGGATTAGAATGAGTAAATGAATGTCTAAAAACAGGATTTAAACTAAACTTGAGCTTATGAACAGGAATAAGCTCCAATGAGCTTATTGAGAGCTTATTGGATAAAATTAGCTTAAAATTGAAAACAAAGAACACTTAAACTTGAAAACTGAAATGATATTACTCAAATGATGGAGTACAAACTGAAAGAAAGAGAGTACAAGTGCTTAAAGCTAATTGCTAAAAAACTTGAGAAAAATGCTTAAAAATACGAAAAAAAATTACAAACTGAAATTAAAACTTGCTGCCTTTGTTCTTCTGTCTTCTACAACTTTTATAGCTGAGTCCTTGTGTTAGTTGTGTGAGAGGGGGAAAGCAAACACATCCTAGCCCTTCAATCTCATCAAAAATCAATCTTGGTCGTCGAACAAGGCCTTGGGAGGTGTGGGATTGCCAACTTGGCAATCTCACAGCTGGGAAAGTTAGTGGAGGAGGGGGGAGGTGAGTATCCATGGTGGTGGTGAAGGTCTACGGGGTAAAAATGGGTTAACAAACCCGTGATTGTTTTTGGGGGGAAAAAGAAAGCGGGAAAAGAAGTTGGGTTTATAACAGAGTGTGTGTTTGAGAATTTGGCAAAAATGGTCCTTGAAGGTTATAACTTTTATTGCACCGTAGGTCCTTGTGGTTATATAACTTTGGGGACTTGGCAAAACAAGTCCCCAAGAGTTATATAACTCTTTGCACCCCACGTCCTTGGGTGGTACAAGTATGGGGACTTGGCAGTTTTGCCCCCCACTTGTTACTTTGAGTAGTTTGCAAAATCAGCCCTTGTCTTTACTTTTCTCTTTTCCTCTTTAAATTTAGGTTTAGGGATTTGGCAATTTTAACCCTCAAACTTATATTTCTTCTCATGTTGACTTTTGGATTTGTCGGGGTTGACTTTGACTTTGACCAGTTGACTTTTCTGTTGACTTTTTGACTTGATTGACTTTTCGGCTTCGATTTGGCTTTGTCTTTCACAGTCTTTTCCATTCCGAGTCCGGTTTTGTCGTTTTGGCTTTGTTTTTCGTCTTTTTCTTAGATATCCGTTCCTGCACAATACAATTAGCAAAACAAGCATATATTTGGCATTTTAAGTCCGTTTTTGGTTATTTTAGCTCGTTTTTAAAGGTAAAAGGTATGTGTAATTAAGCACATACCAAAATCCCCCATACTAAGGTATTGCCGTGTCCTCACGCAATGTTATGAAGTAAACATTTACGAAAACTAAGAATCTCTAATCCGCCCTTACTAATAACATTGGAAAATACAAAGTGTTCGTCAAGGGAAACTAAAGAATCAAAAGCTTCGACAAGTCCCGTTTTCACCATTTTTTATTTGTACACTAACTATCCCTAATATTTTTGGATTTTCCTTTTTCTTTTCTCGACTTCCTGTTTGACTTCCTTTATTTTATTAACATTGGGATCATAGAATGAGAAACGCCCATAGAATAATCTACGGATGTCCTGACGGATAAATTCATCGTCCCCGATTTTTCACTAGTTCCAAACCAAGCAATTAAACAAGATCATTTGTCAATATAAGTCCCTAAAATGTCTAAGCACTCATAACTTTTAACTTTGTGAACTTTTAACTCCCAACATGAATATATGATTTAAATGTGTGTACTCATTTCAACTCAACCATAGATCAACTTATTTCCATAGTCGTGATTCAAGATGAATCATGACTCAAAGCAACAACTTATTAGGACCTTGTAACTTGATTTTAAAGAACGAGATTTTAACTGTAGAACTTTTTGCAACATCTTCATCATTATAATCATAAGTTCTTAAAGCTAGGAATGCGTTGCTTAGTTTGAACACCTACCTAGGCCTCCCTAGTAGGATATCACAACCAACGACCGATGTTCTTAGTTTGAAAACCCACCCCGTTGCTAGCGTAGTGGGAAATCACATCAACACCTTCTTCCTAATATGGCTAAGGATAGGTGTCTTATTTGAACTCTCACCTAGGACCTCGCATTCCTGTGAGATAATCACAACACACCAAATCCTTAGAAGTAAAGATGTCTTAGTTTGAACCCCCACCTCGTGGTTAGCGGAGTGGGATATCACGACACATCTTTTACTTGTTCCATATAATCAAATGTATGCTTTATTGGCATAATTTCAATATTCATGCATTTTTGCATTCATACTTCATTCATGCTTCTTTGGCATTTTAACTTTCAAATTACTAAGAACAGAAAAATCTCGCTTTAAAGAATCAAGTTACAAATTTGAAGCTTTTTCTAAAAACATCGATTGACTTAGTTGAATTGAATTGAGCACGTATGATTAGGTGAATAGAGCTAAATGGGAAGAAAAAGCACAAGTTTTACTCATATAAGTTTTAGAATAATCTTGCTCAGCACATAAACTTATATTTAACTCTTAATCACTTCTTGTCTTCACCTTATTAAAATCAAGCAATCGAATTCGAAAAAGCTTAGCCAACAATGTAAGTTGAGGAAACTAGCAAGGCTCATACGCCCGATCGAGTCAAAAATTATTCTCATTCTACCCATTAGGAAAGTCAAAACTGTGACAAAACACTTATTTTATTTTTGAAAATTTTCAAAATTTTCAATTTTTTGGTATTTTTGAAAAAATTTGGTGGTAAAAACGGGATTGCGTGATAACAACGACTGCAGGCAAACATCAAATCAAAGATCCCCCCTATACTAGAACTAAACATCGTCCTCGATGTTTCAAATGGGTTCCTACGCACATCTAAGGCCGTTTATGAAGTGTGCCAAAAGATAAAACGTTAGTCGATTAGATTTGGATACTGGATTCCCAAAATGAAGCTGAGGATGTGAAACTCTTGTGGATACTGCAAGCACGAGAGTCTTCACAATCCGGGAAATCCTGGACATACAACACAAAGCAAACAAAACATGGACAAAATACGGGTAATGGAAAATGTAAGCCTTCTTACACAAAAACACTTATTTATTACTACTATTGATAAGCATGGGGTGCCTCCCACGAAGCGCCTTGTTTTTGTTAACCGAGTCACAAGCTTGACTCGACCCCGAATTCATTGGTCCATGGGGAAGCAAGTGGAAGGTAAAGTCATCATCGGACTTTCATTCAAGTGGTTTGGATAAACATTGAATTTCATGAAAGTTCCACTCCGATGAGATACATCCGGCATAAAAGAATGATCAAATGGAAATGCCGGGGTCAAAAATGGTATCTTCATTCCTGGTGGAGAGAAGATATGGAGGGACAACGGGATACGTGAGAAAAGCAAGAAAGATCCATACGACATAAGCGAAGAGAGAAGATTGGTCATCCTCTAATGGTACATTCACATTAGTCGTAGACACATTTTTACGAATCCCGGGGTTAATAGAAGTCAAATCTCCCGGATCGGGCTCAATCTTAAACTTGAAACATTCAAGTTCCGGGAGAAGCATTATGTGAGTGAGTTCATCGGCGAACTCCTCATGATTAAGGTCACTCCTATCGGCAGGAGGAAACTGATCATTCGAAAGATCAAAGATAAACGAATCATATAGAGAAAAATCAACATGAGTAGTGGTACTGCCACTACTCTTCTCTTTAAAATGATCGTTATCAATATTTAAGAATAGGTTATTTTTTTATAAAAACTTTATAATCCTAAGAGATAAATCAGAACGAGTAGTGGGGACTGCCACTACTAATCTCTACTAGATTTAAAGGCAAAAAGTTTCAGATTCGTGAATATAATATCAAAGGTGTTAGTCTCCTCCAAGAAAAAATTAGTAATTAAGATGTAACTTGATCCACAACTTCGGAAGATGGAGTAGGATTATCTCTTAATGAATCGATCTTAGCAATAAGAAGATTGATATTCAACAATTTTTCACGAAGGATATCGTCTTTGATTGTCAAAAGAATGTCATCATCAATCCTTCCAACTTCCGGATAAACAATCTCCACCACCTCTAAGCTGACGATCTCAACATCGGGAAGTGATGCATCGACATAATCGATATCCTCACCGTAGGTAGAATCGTCATCACTCGAAGAATTATCATCGTTGGAATTGACAACAATCTCAGAATGTTCATTGAGAGTATTAAGAGGGGTGGTGTTTTCACAAAGAGGCACATCACACATTTTGTCGGGAATACCCTCGGACTCACATGGATGGGACAAAGGTTCCTCAAACACAGACTTTATTACTTATCGTCTGATTCCTTGCCGAATAGTGTCAAGAATGCTCGTCCCCCATACTTAAGAGTTAATCGGGTTTCCTCGATTGTAAAACGGGTGTGGATTGCATTTTGGGGGGGGGGGGGGGTGTTGTTTGTCTTCGTCATCATTGTAGCAAATAGGAATCTTCCAAGATCGATCTTTAGCCGCTTGTTCTTCCGCGATTCGCTTTTCTTCTTCCTTCTTTTGTATAGCTTGACCAACCAAATCACATAAGGTTGTCATTTGTTCCATAAGCTTATATTGAGAATTGAGAAGGTTATTTTGAGAACTGAAGATTGGATGATTGACGGTATATTGCGGGGGTTGAACTTGGTCAAAACCAAAAGAATTTGAATCATAGCAAGAATTTTGCTCATGATAATAGTCTTCATTCATTGGTTGACATTGGAAGGTTTCATGAGGACCCCCGCAATTTTCATAACAAAGATATGTTGTGGCAAAACTCGTGAAGTTATTGTGGAAAATAATCAAAGTTGTGATTGAAACACAGGTCCTGATTGTAGACAAACAGGGACTTGAGTTTGACAATCTAACCCGTAATGAAGAATCGTTACCACGAATCCACCAAGAGTATGGTACGTATTGTGGTTGTGGAGGATGGTTTGCAACACTTGGAGAATCGTTAGAAGAGTACGGAGTTGAAACATTGATTGGTGTTCCATTTCCAACTTTACAATAAAAACAAACTCCATTGTATTCATTACAACCACATTTTTGACATGTACCAAGGAGACATTGTTGTTGCAAACTTTGCAAGTTTTGTAGGGGCTCACCAATGGTTTGATTTTTGCATGGTTCCGGATTAGAGATAATCGGAATTCTCGGAGGACAATTATAACCGTAATGAGCACCTTTCCCACAAGACTTACACGTGCATTGTCGACAAAAGATTCCATCTAACGAATCACCGCACTCGTGACAACAATGGTCAATGTGTAGAGGACTTGGTGAGGAATTTTCGCCGGGGTCCTGATTAACAACGATTAGCTCTCGAGGAGCATTAACAACGTTGGTATTGTCGTCGGATGACTCGGAAGTGTCCTGGAAGTCTTGAAGGACTTCCTCGAATGTCTTTCGTATTAGAGCACATCCTTGACAATGAAGACCATGAATTGGGTCTCCACAATCGAGACAAAATTTTTCAATTTTAAAGGATCGTTGAGACGAGTCGGGTATTGGAACAAGAATCTTGTCTTCAAGACTCCCTTTCGAACAACCACAGTTTGAAGTGTACAAACTTCCACAAGACGAGCATTCTTTAATCGCGTAAATCGGATTCAAACGATAATCGAATGACGTCATAAGAATTAAACATTAAGATGGATTAGAAAAGAATTAAATAATACGAAGAAAAAGAAGATTATTTTTGGTTTCTCCATTAATTCACAATTTATTTTAACGGACAAAATGAGATAAGACAACTTAAACCAATAGTCAACTCGTTTCACGGTAGCTCTTTAAAAGACAAATGCAACAAAGTGAGCGAGGAGCGGAAAGCGCGAAGCTATTAAAAAACCTTCTCCTTCGGGTTGTAGTTCCTCGGAAACAACCTCCTTATACCCCTCTTATAGTTTGTTTATCAATCAAAGGTGAGCCGTATTTCACAAGTGACACAAAAGGCAAGTTTTTAAATCTTTTGTTCGAGTTGGGAACCAACAAGTTCACCGGAAGTTATTATGATAATACCTCAGTTGAGAATATTATGATCTTAGGTATTTTACCTATTTGTGAAATTTATTTCTTTTTTAATGGTCAATGTTTTTTTTATATTTTTGTTTTTTCCTTTGGTTTTTTTTTTATCTGATAATTATACCAAATAAAAGAAAATGAAAAATATTTTTGGTCTTACTTTTTTTTATGTTTATAAAAGAAAATATTCACAGTTTCAAACACAATTTGTCAAACGTAACGATAGTCGGTTTCACAGCCTCCCCGGCAACGGCGCCAAAAATTGATTGAAGGTTTTTACACTAAATATATAATATATAATAAAATATAAAATATATATAAGTCTAAAAATCAACAAGATCAATAAAACCGAGAAGTAGTATAGAGTGTTCCCGGGTCGTTTATCCCCAACGAGGCTGTACTGGAGAATCGATACAGTCGAAGATTTGAGTTTGAAGGAGAAAAATGATTTGAGAGTGCAGGAAGTTAAATTAAACAATAATAAACAAAAACGTTTAAGAAAATCCTAAAAATTACGAATTTAAGCTGAAAAACGGAAGCACGAATCCCGAACAAAGGGGGAAAAACCTAAAATCTTTAAAAATAACCCTACGAAGAAATTTTCACTTCTAAACTACTCTAGGGAACAAATAACGAAGAATGAAAAAGACTAGACCGAAAACGGAGTTCGTTTGACCCAAAAACGAGTCAAGACAAAATCCCGCACCCGGACCGTTCTTTAAAAAGTGAAAAGTTGTAAAAATGACCCTACGAAAAGTTTTATATTTTTCCTACAAACTATATAACAAAATAAAATTTTCTAAAAAAGAAAAATATTTTTTTGATAATTTTTGTAATTTTTATGAATTAATAAAAGTTTTAACTAAATTAAATTATAAAAAATAGCAAATGACTACGAAAAATTCTGAAATTTTTACACAAAATACTAGACACTTGTAAAATCCTAAGAAAAATAAGAAACAAAAGTCAGCTTAAGAAATAAGCCCCGAAATAAGCTATCACAGCTTATTAGCTTATAAGCTTGAAAAGTGTATAAGTATCAATGCCCTTGAGTCTTTAACGAAAAAGACCCAAGGGCGCAGCGGTGAGAGTGTTGGTAAACGGGGGAATGTATCGAGAGATCACGGGTTCGAGTCTTGCTCACCCGGACCTCTTGTCTTTCCCCCTTTTTTATTTTTCCTAAAAGTCTAGGGTAGAAATTGTAAAAGAGGAAAGTAAAGGGTAGGCGGGCAAACTTTTGAAAATTTACACTTCATGTTTAAAACCTGTAACCCACCCGACTATAGAAAAGTACCAAACCAGACCTCACACATGGCAAATTTTTGGCTTATTAAAAGTGAAAAATAACAAAAACTTAAAACTACAAAACTATAAATGGAATCTTATTCTCAACAACTTTAATAAAGACACTTACTACTTTTGACAACTAAATAAGCTACAAAATAAGCATCTTTGAAACTGTTACAGAAACTAAGGTTTTGAGAGCTTTTCTAGTTTTTTGCTTATATTTTGCTTATTACTAGATGAAAATAGAAGCTAAAAGATTCTACTTGTAGATTAAGATGTGAGCTTAATGATTCTAAAAAGAAAAAGGCTAAGTACTAACAAAATTAACAAGAAAATTTAACTGAAAAATGCAAGTTTTTGATTTAAACTGAAATAAGCTTTTGCTAAAAAGCTAAAAAGCTTATTAGTGAACCTTAACAGCTTAAATTTTGAAAGCAAGCTAAGCTATTGACTTTGAATTAACCTAGATAAAAGCTTTTTAATTTTTACAACTAGAAATGCACACTCATTAAGAAAATAAGCTAAAACTTAAATGTACTGCTACTCTACTTTTGCAGGCTAAAATAAGCTATACCAAAAGTCTTAAAATGAAATTTAAATGATGAAATGTAATTAGCTAATGGAATTCTGCTTAGATGTTCATAACTAGATTTTAACTCCTTAATATGAATGCTAAAAAATTGCTTAAAAGTTCACAAGCACCAGCAGTATAAACTGCTCTTAGCTGATGCAATTGGTAAATTGCTAAAATGCAGGCCGAATTATCACTTTAGAAACTCTTATACTAACTCAATTCATGCATTTAAATCTACATTAACCAAGTTTTAACACTCTTGTACAGGAAATCACTTAACCTTCAAATTTTATTTAAAACCAAAACTGTCCTGGTGCAAAATCAAAATTTTAACATTCTAAACTTTGTAATTCTAAAAGCTAACTTCTAAAAACTGTTTAAAACCTTGTTATATGACCTAACTCAGCTATTTAAAAGGTTTTGACAAGAATTCTTTGACTTTAAGAGTCAAAATCATCTAGATCCAAACACTCCCTTATAGTGACTGTCAACACTAAGTAGTACTGAAAATCTAATTTTACACTAAAGCTTCTAAATCTTTTTATCTACTCTTGCTTAAAATGACCTAATTAAACTATTTAAGCTATAAATTGCCTAGCTTATTAGTAAATATAAGCTACTTCTTCAGCTAGGCTTATACTACTTAATGACAGAATTAAAAAAAATAATGAAATCTAGTTGAGTAATTTGACTAAGACAACTTAAGACAATTACAACTATAAGCTATCTAAGCTAAATGCAACAGTTTAAGGCACGATATAATAAAAAGAGAAATAAGCAATATGTTAATAAGCTATGAAAGCTAACTTTGATAATTTATTTTTTTAAAGAAAAGTAAAACCTGATTTTTTGTTGTCTCAGTCACTAAGCCACTCTTGTAGAGTGAGTGGCTAAAAAAACACCTAATTGCTCCTAGCCTCTAAACCTAAGCTTAAAGCTCAATAAGCTCTTAACAGCTTATTTCTCTTTTGCTTACAAGAGGCTTTGTGTTGCTTTCCCTTAAGGCAAGCAACACAAGTTTGGTCATTTTCAAAACCTTTTGCAGGTAAACCTCTCACAAGATTTTCCCTAACAAGTTTATTAATAGTTTTAAAATTTATATGACCTAGCCTCCTATGACATAGCATTGATTCATCAAGTGTGGCCTTTGCAACAAGACAGGTTAAATTGTCTTTAGGAACAATATTCTTCATATCAACACTGTACATATTGTTCTTTCTAGGAACTTTAAGTAAGACCTGACTCTCATCAGCTAACTTAAAGTCAGGAGACAGAACAAAACATCCAGTGTCAGTAAAAAGAACATTGTTCTTTTTGTCATACATCTATGAAACACTAAAAGGTTAAACTGTAACTCCTTGACAAAGTATACATCCTCAAAATTAAGCTTACCAGTTTTAAGAGTTCCTTTACCAGTAATTTTTCCTCCTTTGGCTCCTCCCCCAAAGGTAACATGTCCTCCATCAAATTCCTTGAAGTCTGAGAGATAGGACATGTTCCCTGTCATGTGCCTTGAGCATCCACTATCAACATATACTTGATCTTCTTTTTGTGGATGACCCTGCAAATAAAAATAAGAAAATTAGTTTCTTTTGAGGACCCAAGCCATCACTGACTTATATCTACCTCGTGCATCAACATAATTATGTCTTTTCAAAGTAATTAATGCACTATCAAGTTTGGTTGGTCTCCAAGCCCAACATGCTGAGGCCTTAACAACATTAACCTGATTAGCCCTAACAACATTAATTACTGCTGAATTTGACCTAGCAGTATAAAATTTTCCATTAGCACTATTAATTTTTTGGCTAGAATTTTTGTTAGTTAATGCTGTTCTCATTTGATAGGCCCTTTTTACAGATGATTGTGCTAATTTAGAAAAATGTGACATTGGTCTAGCACTATAAAGTATAGTTTTGGGATGAGCAGTATTAACAGGCCTAGCAGTATTAAGTGGTTTTAGGCCAGTTTTTATTAAAACTGCTCTTGGAGCCATGTTTCTGTGAGCACTAGGGTGAGCCTTTTTAGTAGAATAATTGTAATTTGCCCTTGTATAATTATTCCCATATACCACCATTTTCCTTTGATGGTAATTGTAGTTAGCCTACAAATGGTCAAAGCTTCCACAGACAAAACAAGCTTTATTATACATCACAAAGTCACTTCCTAGCTGTTGGGATTTCAGATTATTCCAGTTTCTTTGATTTCCCCTAGGACCTTGTGACATGTACATTTCAACATACTTGACTGGTTTTCTAACTAGTTTTTCTTGTTGTTTAGGTCTAACAAATTCTATCTTAGCAACAGTAGGAAAAAAGTTTTCTTTTCTAACTTGTCGTTTGACACCAACTCCTCAACCAATAGGGCATCAGAAGATTCACCAACTTCATGAGAGATATCTTCACAAACACTCTTACTATTCCTAGGTCCATAGCCTTCAAACACAGGCTGTTGAAACTCCTCTAGACCAGAGTTGGATAAATCAAGCTTTGGGGGTGAAAATAACCATGTATGAGGTGGTAGAACAGCATTATAGCTTACAAACTCCACACCCTTTCTATTTTTATCAGGTATCTGACTTCCTATTAATATGTCTAGACTCTTAGAAGCATTATCAAAAATTTTAATTTTAAGTTGATTGCTTTATTTTTCTTACTTAAGCTTTTCTAACTCACTTTTAAGCATACTAATTTCTGAGTCTTTATATGAGATATATCTTTTTAGAACAGCAAGTTGCTCATAAAAAATAACCTCATTCTTTTTGTAAAAGACAAGTTGCTCTTCTACATATGCTAACCCTCTTTTATAAGTAGCTAGATTGAACTCAGATTTATTAAACTCTATTCTTAAATCATCAAGTTGAGTCTTAAGAGTTTCAAAGCTTTTTAGAAATGTTTTTGAACAAGTTTTATCATTATGTACCTCAGAGTCTAAAAAATCCATAAGTGCCAAGTTTGTAAGGACTTCATCATCTGCCATATAGCTCCAGTCAAAACCAGCTTCATCAATAGCCAACATGGCTTTGGATGAAGTTTCTCCCACATTTATAGTCCTTCTAGAGCTGTCTTGATTCTTGTTCCTGCTATCTTGATTTCTAGATCCTCTACACTCTATTACAAAGTGTCCCAACTTATGACAGTTGAAACACTCTACCTTGGACTTATCATATACAGATGTGTCACTCCCATTGATAGTGATCTTTCTACCAATTTTCTGGAAAAACCTTCTTATCCTCATGCTCAACAATGCTAGCTGCCACTTCAAATCCATCTCTTCTAAGTCATCTTCATGGATTTGTTCAAGGTCCTCATGTACAAATTGAGACCCGTTTGGTTGATTGGCTTAATAAATAGTGGCATCACTTAAGTTAGCAGTACTAACTTGAGTACTAGCACTGCTAACTTGAGTGCTAGTAGGACTGACTTGAGTGTTAGCAGTACTAACTTCATAAGCAGTATTAACCTCATTAGTACTGCTAGGAGATGACATAAAGGCCATGTTCTGAGAACTTGAGCTTGAGTTTGTAGTTTCTTTAACCTCTTGTTCAACAATCTTGAAATTGTTGTAGAGATCATCAAAGCTCATTATGTCTAGATCAGGTTTATTCCTCTAGACCACAACATGAGTATTCCACTCAGAAGGCAGACATCTCAAAATGTTCAAATTGAGATCTTCTTGTGAAATATTTTCACCCAAGATAGCCAGCTGACTTACAATCTTCTGAAGCCTGTTAAAAATAGAGTCAAGAGACTCTGTGCTTAGAGCACTAAAGTTCTCATACATTTGTTTCAGAAGAGTCTTCTGAGTCTTCTTTGTGGCTTCATTGCCACCAAATCTTGTTTGTATAGCAGCAAACAAAGTCTTAGCATCCTTGTACTAAATAAATGTCAACAGATGCTCATTAGGAAGTGCCATTAGTAGCATACTTCTTGCCTTCACATCATTCTTCTTTTGATTCTTTTCATCAGCAGTTATAGGACTTGGTATTAGTGTAGTTAAGGAACCATCAGCATTTGTTTTTGTTTGAGCTGCTGGTTTGAATGAGTTTCCATTCTCTATGACATCCCATAGAGCATAGTCTTGTACTTGAAAGTATTACTTAATTCTTAGCTTCCACATTTCATATTCACCCTGTTTGAGAATGGGCAATTTTGCAGTAGTATTGGTTTGAGCAGTTTCTAGATCCATCTTCTTCTTTGAGAGTAAAGAATGCTTCTTGTTAGTTTCTTCTAGATTAAAGTTTCAAAACACAAGCTCTGATACCACTTGTTGATCCTAACTCAAGATCTATTCTTTAGCTTGTAAAGGTTAAGTTACTTTGGATAAATCCAAAACAACTATGGTAGAAACTTTGTGAATACTAAAGAGTATGCGGAATCTACTCTTTAATACTTAAAAGAATGTTAATGAAACTTTAAACTTTAAGAATAATGATATAACTGAAAAGCTCCAATATTATTATTATGAATAATACGAGTACTCTGTGTAGTACTAGGGTTTACAACCTTGAAGCTATATATCAAAAAACGTCTATTACTATTGTGCATGCAACTCTATAACCTAGGACCTCCTTTTATACACTAAGGAGACATTTACAAGATAACTACAAATCTTTTATAATTCTAATCTTATACTCATATCTTTCTAACTAAATAGAATATTCACTAAATAAGTCAATACATATCACTTCACACGTCATTATCACTTATGCAGTCTTAATCTTCATACAACAGTCTTAACTCCTTCAGCAGTCTTAAGTTAGTACTTGCAGTACTAATCTTCCTCTAGCAGTACTAACTGGTTAGTACTGGCAGTTGTAATCTTGAGCAGTAGTAACTTTTGGCTTGACAGTACTAAGTATTAACATATTTAATTCCCAACACAAGTTTTATCATTATGTACCTCAGAGTTTGAAAAAGCTATAAGAGCCAGGTTTGTAGGGACTTCATCATCTGCCATATAGCTCCAGTCAAAACCAGCTCCATCAATAGCCAACATGGCTTTAGAAGAAGCTACTTCCACATTTATAGTCCTTCTAGAGCTGTCTTGATTCTTGTTCCTGCTATCTTGGTTCCTAGATCCTCTGCATTCCCTTGCAAAGTATCCCAACTTGTGGTAGTTGAAACACTCCACCTTAGACTTGTCATGTCCAGCTGTGTCACTCCCATTGATAATGATCTTTCTACCGGTTTTCTGGAAAAACCTTCTTGTTCTCATGCTCAGCAATGCTAACTGCCACTTCAAATCCATCTCTTCTAAGTCATCTTCATGGATTTGTTCAATGTCATCATGTACAAGTTGAGACCCGTTTGATTGACTGGTAAAAAATGCATAAACAATGGCATCACTGAAGTTAGCAGTACTAACTTGAGTACTAGCAGTGCTAACTTGATTGCTAGCAGGGCTGTCTTGAGTGTTAGCAGTACAAATTCCATAAGCAGTATTAACTTTATTAGTACTGCTAGGAGGTGACACAAAAGCCATGTTCTGAGAACTTGAGTTTGAGCTTGAGCTTGTAGTTCTTTTAACCTCTTGTTCAACAATCTTGAAATTGTTATAGAGATCATCAAAGCTTATTGTGTCTAGATCAGGTTTATTACTCCAAACCATAACATGAGTATTCCACTCAGAAGGCAGACTTCTCAAAAATTTCACAATTTATACTTGTTTATGTGCTTTAATATGCGACCTATCATTCAACTGGATCTAGTGATACAAACCAAGTAATCTAGATGTCGGGATAGCTCTCCATATAGTAATTTATACATCTAGACTAATAGGATCACAATTAACGACCTATATTTGCCTTTAGATTGTGAGCATAGTTGGACCGGTAGGTGACCCTTGGGATCAACGAGTACATTCTAATTAATTGTTAAAGACTTGGTTAGTGGACTACTAGTGTATAACTCGCTGTTAAGCAGTAAGTGGGTAAAATCTCTATGAGCTAGGGTTTAACAAGATCACCATTGCTTTAATCCTTAAGATAGATTATAATCAGAAAATAAGAATGCTTTATGCGGATGCTTTAATTGTGACAGAATTAATGTGTCTAGGTCTTAGAAAGAAGTCCCGCCTAAGTCTTAAGAATGATATGCCACCTCGAGATAAGTAATCATTGCACTGGATAAACAAACCAACTTCTAATCAGATTAATGATGGCTAATACAATTTTCTATCATTAGGCTTGACCGCTCTTTTATCTTTTGTTAATTTGCTTGCGTGAGTTAAAGTGTCTTGAATTGATTGTAGTCACCACCAAACCCGTGCCAGTCTCTCAGGCTGAAAACTCCCTTTTACCTGTTAGAATTAGAATTAGAACTAACATAGGATTAACATATGTTTGACTTAGAATTAACTTAGATTAGATAACCGAAATATTAATAAATTAAGAGATTTAACATCGCTTCAAGTGTTCGACACCCTACTTACTACGAAACTACCACCGACCGGGTACACTTGTTTTTGGTTAAGTCAGCAAAATATAAATTTAAAACTTGAACTTTCATAAATAAACACCACACAACGACACATCAAGTTTTTAGGGCCGCTGTCGGGGAGTGAAATTTAATCTTGATTTTTATTTTATATTTTGGTTATTAGATTAGATCTAACCCTTAGGATTAGTATAGTTTCGCATGGTTTATAATCTTGTTTTTTTTGTTGTGTTTGTGTTATACGGCGTATTTAGTTCACTGAATACGACGTATTAGTTATTTAACAGTTTTTCTAGTAAGTTTATTTCAGGATGGACAATCCAAACATTACTATGGAAGAATACATAAGGCTCGAGGAAGAAAAGGCTCGAAAACATGGTATGGTGTTTTACTGGGAAACTGCTAAGTATGGTAAGATTTGGTATGATAAAGACGTTCACGACCTCAAATCTGTTGAAACCGAATTTCCAGCTATAGCTTTTAATGATCGGATATCTGAAAAAACACTTTCTTATGAACCCATGGTAAGTTCTCTTAACAATGAAATTGACTTTAGAGTTTCGTTCGACTATTCCGATGATGATGATTACACGGTAAAATTTGACAAAAACTCGTTTTTTTACAAAATAATTTTTGTCAATTATTTGAAAACAGATTCGAAAAATAATAACGAAAAAGTCAATATGCCTTCGTTCCCACCACCCGAGCCTACGGTCAGTTGTTTTGATGATTTAGACTTCTTTAAAGATTTTAAGAATGAATTTTCAGCCATTGTTTACAATGATGCTCAAACGTCTAAATTAGATTTCTTAACTGAACCCACTGTAAGTCCTCAACATATCAATGAATTTGATTTAAAAGATAAAACATCATTGTCCGAATTTTATGAAGAGGAACAAAATGTTTTATACTTTAATAATCTACTCCCCTTCAACATTATTCAACCCAATGATTTAATGTCGAAAAAAGACAATGATGATAATAAGATCGATATAATACAGTGTTCGGGGGGTAACATGAATACACAAGGGTCAAAATGCTTTTGGAAACAAGTCACGATAAAATCAATAAAACTTTCAAAATGGGAAGTTTTATCATGGAATTAAATGTAAATATCATGATTTGGAATTATTATGTCAACGGAATGCTATTCTATCTTATTATGAATTTGTATGTGCCATTTGGCATTCCGTTCGACCCAAACGGTATTGATGTGTTTCAAAAGCTTTAAATTTATAATTACTAAAAATACCGGTTTATTATAGGGAAACACACGGGTAGAAGTATAACCCACGTATGTAGTATAATATCTTTAGGTAAGATCAGGTCGTCCATAGGGATTTGAGTAGTGTTTAGATAATCAGAAAGAAAATAAACTTTAACTTGAAAATAACTTTTTGTTTTACCAATAATAATAAAGATGACTACTCGGGTAGTTGAAAATAACTTATAAGCGTTGGAAATGATTAGACCACGAACATGAAACCTTAATTTATAAAAAGGATTTTCTCGTCAGAAAACGTTTTCACAAACTAACTTAATTAACTCAAGACTTATATTTAGTTAACTAGACCAAATGTGTCACTCAAATAATCCAGTTACTAGTATATCAAAGCTTATTTGTTTATCAATTTACGAAAGTGGATTTCTCAACACAAACGATAAAGATCACAAACAAATCGTTAAAACCACATAGATCATACCGGGTCTTTCGACCTATACCAATATGACTATATAATTTAAGTTGATAAGCAAAGATGGACAAGATAAGATATAATAGGATTTCAACATAAGCTTGAGATTAAAGGGATCATGATTATACCAAATGCTTATTCATTATCATAACATCACCGAGTAGTCATGAGAGATTTAGCCTCTCATGGCTAAAGTATTCATAACAAAAGTAGATTTAACATAAACTTCCATTATTTCAATAACTAAGTTGATATCCGTCTTTGTTCTTGATCGTTAGATCTTTGTTCTTCAAGGGGAATAGTGGTTTTGGTGTTTATATAGGTGATGAGAAGAGGATTGGAGTATGTGTGTGTTTTGTGGAGTGAGAGGAATGATTTGAGACTGAAAATTCATCCTCTATTTATAGGCTGAATTTGGGTGAAAAGTGCGGCGCACACGACATATTGTGCGACGCACATGGCGAATAAATGCACTAGCATTAAATGTTTATTGAGAAAGTACGGCGCACACAAAAGATTGTGAGCCGTACTTTGAGTGTAAATGTAGTAGCATTAAAGTCTTCATAAATGATTTATATCAGATGGGAAGTGCGGCGCACACAAAAGATTATGCGGCGTACTTGTTGAGTTAATGCAATGTTGATTGTCTTTGACTTGAAGGTAAGTGCGGCGTACAATTGTTAAGTTCGACGCACATTTGGCACATAGAACTTGATTGTTGATCTTTTTCTTGAGTGATGCGTTCTTTATCGTGAGAATGTTTGATTTTGTTGTATCTAGCCTTGGGATGTCTTCCAATGAACCTGCAAGCAATTTCAGCTTATGAAGTATCGAAAGTTCATGAGAAATGATATAATATATACAAATAACGCCATATAAAACATGTATAATTTGGGCGTTATCAAATCCCTCCACACTTAGCTTATTGCTTGCCCTCAAGCAATCGAAGCGAGAAAATAAAATCATTTATCATAGGGATAGTGTTTGATTTTTAATTCACTCATGCCACTCAGATAGGGTTTATATTTGTGAAGAACACTCATTTTACACAGACATAATCTAGACAGCTACCATAGGCTTGTACTTAACACATAAACCTGGCCGAAGGGCGGAACTTGATATCGGAGCGGATACAATCTTCACGTGCCAAAACATAAGCCTTTATTCTCTTGAACTACTATAGCACATATGCATATATATATATATATATATATATATATATAGGGGGGCTTTCTTTTCAGAACCATTCTTAGTGCGAGAACTGACAGAACCACCAAAAACATACATGCACGCCTTTTAAAAATCAAAAAAATACATGAAAATCATCAATACTCGTAAGAATCCACATATGTTCTTCAGTATCATCATGAACTCTTCCTCTTCTTTCACAAAAACCTTACACACGGCCGCAATATTGTTGTTGCACGCATTATAAGAACATACATGCACACCTTCAAAGAAAAATTTTGTATTTCCAATTTCTTATCAAATTATTTAGAACAACTATGTTTTTTTAAAACATATATGTTGTTTTTAAAACATATGTGCAAAAAATACAATTATTGAAGGCGTGCATGCATGTTTTTGGTGGTTCTGTCAGTTCTCGCACTAAGAATGGTTCTGAAAAGAAAGTCTCACTATATATATATGATATTTTTTTTACCAAATGTTACTAAGGCTTGGCACAAAACTTCTTCATTTATCTTAGGAATTTCAGCAATCTTAGCACCAAAGGGAGTGTTTGCAAGAACAGGGACTTGCGGAATTTATTACATGTGATTAGGCTTCAGTATAGTAAATGATGATTAAGCACAAGTTTTAGAGCTTCTAAATTACCGGCTCTCTCAAATATAATGAAAAAACCAATACTAATGTTCCAGAAAAGGCGACAAAGACCATATGTACACATTCGTAAGATGGAATAGACACATACGACTAAAATCAAACCTTAACTCGAACAAGCTAAAGGCATCAATTATCTTGGGTACCAAAGGTGGATACCCGAATATTCTTATAGGCTTAGAATGCTCATAATTTAGTGGAGTAGGTTTTGATAGCTATAATGTCAATCCGGTTAGATTTGCCTTACTAAGAGCATTTTTTAATTTTTAAAAGCATATATTTATTAAGATTTTTCATAAAATATCAGTTGGAAATTTTATTTATTTATTTTTGACAGGGCAAACAAGGAGGGATATGATTAATTTTTTCTATTTGGCTCCCCTCCACACTTAAGTTGAACATTGCCCTCAATGTGATAACTGATAATAGAGATAAAATAGGGAAAATTAATGGAAAACGGTCATTCCCAGGGCATAAGAGAATGTATAGCTGTAAGCTATTCTTGAGCATACTCTATAATTTTTTTTAAAGCTAAAGCACCTGCATAAAAGTAAACAAACAAAAGCACACAAAAAGAAAATATTTTTTTTTGGAAAATAAATAAAAGATATTAGTAGAAGAATGAAGGATGGACTCCTCCACACTTAAGTGAATCATTCTTTTGGGAAAAGGGAGTTACTGCTTCCCTTGGGTCATTATCTTCTTCATGATATAGTTTAAGTTGATGGCCATTGACTATAAACGTCTTTCTATCTTTTCCATAAAGTTCAACAAATTCGGATGGATATTGATGTTTCACTACATAAGGTCCTAACCATCAAGATTTGAGTTTTGGTTGTTTAAATTTGTACTTTGAGTGAAATAGCAGAACTTTGTTTCCTTGTTTAAATTCTTTTCTCATTCTTAATTTTCTGTTGTGCCAAACTTTGGTTCTTGCATTGTATAGACGAGAGTTTTCATAAGCTTGATGTCCAAGTTCGTCTAACTCGTGTAACTAAAACATTCTTTTCTCACCAGTAGCAATGAGATCTGGGTTACAATTTTTCAGAGCCCAGTATGCACAGTGTTCAATTTCAAATGGTAAGTGGCAGTTTTTTCCATATATTAGTTTGTAGGGTGTGGTACCAGTAGGTGTTTTGTAAGCAGTGCGAAAAGCCCACAGAGCGTCATCAAGTTTTCTTGACCAAATAGCAGGATTGTCAACAGTTTTTTCAAGAATTCTTTTAAGAGCTCTGTTCGTGTTTTCAACTTTACCACTGGTTTGAGGATGATATGATGTGGAGAAATGGTGGTTAACCCCATATCTTTTCATGGTTCTTTCCTTTATTTTGTTGCAGAAGTGAGTTCCTTTGTCGCTGATTAGAGCTTTAGGCATTCCGAAACGGCATAATAGTTTCTTTAGAAAAGTTATAACCACTCGGGCATCATTGGTTGGTAAAGCCTGAGCTTCGGCCCATTTAGATACGTAATCAACAGCGACAAGAATGTATTCAAACTTATATGATTTCGGGAATGGTCCCATAAAGTCGATACCCCATATGTCAAAAATTTCACATACTTGAATATTATTTAAGAGCATCTCATCTCGTTTCGATATATTTCCTGTCTTTTGACATGCTATGCAAAGGCGAACTAGAGTATGAGCTTCTTTGATGATATTTGGCCAATAGAAACATGAATCCAAGACCTTTTTAGCAGTTACGTTGGGTCCATAATGTCCACCGGTCGGTCAGTGGTGACATTGATCTAAAATGGTTTGAGTTTCTGGTCCAGATAGCGTCTGATCATACCATCAGAACATATTTTGAAATGGTAAGGTTCCTCCCAAAAGTAGTGTTTGAGGTCAGAGAAGAATTTATTCTTTTGTTGATATGTCATTCCTTTTGGTATAATATCACCGACCAAGTAGTTTGCAAAGTCTGCGAACCAAGGTTCATCTTTGGTATTGATTTCCATAAGAGTTTCTCCAGGAAAGTTGTCATCGACTTCACTGTCATCACTTGACTCATCGTTTTCAATTCGGGACAAGTGGTCAGCAGCAACATTTTCTGTTCCTTTTTCTATCCTTGATTTCTATGTTAAATTCTTGCAAAAGTAAAATCCATCGAATAAGGCGTGGTTTAGCATCTTGTTTCTTAAATAAGTGCCTTAGAGCTGAATGATCGGTGTGAACAATAGTTTATGAGAGAATAAGATAGGATCTGAATTTGTCGAATGCAAAAACTACAGCCATAAGCTCTTTTTTGGTTACGGTGTATTTTTGTTGAGCGGGATTAAGGGTTTTGCTTGCGAAGTAGATTGGGTGAAATTTTTTACCCTATTTTTGACCTAAGACGGCTCCTACTATGAAATCACTTGCATCACACATAAGTGCAAACGGAAGATTCCAGTTTGGGCTTACGATCACAAGAGCACATGTGAGTTTCTCCTTCAATAATTCGAATGCTTTTTGACATTCATCATCGAATTCAAATGGAGTATTTTTTTCAAGCAGTTTGGTTAAAGGTCGAGCAATTTTCGAGAAATATTTAATGAAATGTCGGTAAAAACCGGCATGTCCAAGAAAGCTTCTAATTCCTTTAATATTAGTAGGTGGTGGAAGTTTTGAGATTACGTCGATCTTTGCTTTGTCGACTTCAAGTCCGGCATTAGACACCTTGTGTCCGAGCATAATTCCTTCTTTGACCATGAAGTGACATTTTTCCTAATTAAGGATAAGATGGGCATCTTTACAACGTTGGAGCGTTTTATCGAGGTTGTTTAGGCAGGTGTCGAAAGAGTTTCCAAAGACTGAAAAATCGTCCATGAATACTTCGACTGATTCTTCGATCATATCGTGAAAGATTGCCAACATGCACCTTTGGAATGTGGCAGGAGGATTACATAAACCGAAAGGCATTCGTCTATAAGCGTATGTGCCGAAAGAACATGTGAATGTTGTTTTCTCTTGATCATTAGAATCGATAGGAATTTGAAAATATCCAGAAAAACCATCGAGGAAACAAAAATATTTATTTCTAGCTAGTCTCTCTAACATTTAATCCATAAACGGCAAAGGGAAATGATCTTTTGCGGTTGCTTCATTGAGTTTATGATAATCGATGCATACTCGCCAACCCGTAACGGTTCTTGTTGGAACAAGTTCATCATTTTCGTTTGTGACAACTGTAATGCCACCTTTCTTTGGTACATAGTGAATAGGACTAACCCAAGGACTATCGACAATTGGATAAATAATACCGGTATCCAAGAGTTTCACAATTTTTTTCTTAACAACTTCCTACATGTTTGGATTTAACCTTCTTTGTTTTTGGATAACGGGTTTCTTATTATCTAGAAGTTGTATCTTGTGTTTGCAGAATGATGGGCAAATACTAAGAATGTCAATTGTTTTCCAAGCAAAGGCTTGCTTGTGCTTTTTAAGGACGGATACAAGTTTGTTTTTCTTTTCTTTGGTAAGCTGAGATGATATTATAACATGAAGAAAAGAGGGTTCTTCTAGGAATACATATTCCAGATTATCAGGAAGGGGTTTAAGTTCAAGATCCGTTGGAGGTTCTTCAAGGGACGTCTTGATTTTATAATCTGTATTGATGGTGATTTTTTTGAATGGTGGGTCTTCGGTGTCGGATTCAGAGTCATAGTTTTCATCAGTAGTCATTGCTATGAATTCATCGAATTCAGCAAAGATTTCTTCTTCAAGAAGAGTTCCTTCGATGGAATGAAGGATTTTACTGCCTTCGTCTAGAAGAGCATCGAAATCTTCCTCTAAGATTTCATCAATAACATCGATACTAAAACAGGTATCATTGTTTGAATAAGAGTGTTTCATCGTAGAATTGATATTGAAGATCATTCGTTCAGTTCCAACTCTAAGATTGAGTTGTTTCCGTTTAACTCAAATAACTGCATCAGCAGTGTGAAGAAATGGTCGTCCCAAGATGAGGGGAACTTTACTATCTTCTTCCATTTCGAGAATAACGAAATCAATAGGAAATGTGAATTTACCAACTTCAACGAGCATATTTTCAGCTATTCCAACAGAGTTTTGGAATGATCTATCGGCTAATCTTACGCTTATTTTGGTAGGTTTAAGAGTTTCGAGAGATAGTTTGGCATATAATGAATATGGCATAAGGTTAATGCTAGCACCAAGATTGGCTAAGGCATTGCAGGAGAAAGTTTTGTTGAAATTACATGGAATAAGAAAACTTCCAGGATCTCCGAGTTTTGGTGGGACTTTATTTTGGATCATTGCTAAACTTTCATCGCTTAAGAAAATGGTAGAGATTTGTTCGATTTTGTGTTTGTTGCTTATGAGTTCTTTGATAAACTTTCCATAGTTAGGCATTTTGGCTAAGACGTCGATAAGAGGTACATTGATTCGAACAACATGAATCATGTCAAGGAATTTACCGTATTGGGCTTCCATTTCCTCTTTTCTAAGACGTTGAGGATACGAGATTTTTGGTTTGTATGGTTTGGGTAACGGAGTTTCTTTAATGGGATTTGGATTCTGAGTCTTTGGTTACGGTGTAGGTTCTTCTTCTTCATTATCGCTGTCGAAGTTGATAGGGGTTTCAGAATCGTTTTGTTGATTATTTGGGTTAATTGGTTGTTTATAGGATTTACCACTTCTTGTGAATACGGCATTTACATACTCATTGCGAGACTGTGGTGGTTGATAGGCTTTAGAGTTATGCCCTTTTGGGTTTGGATGAGTGTTACTTGGAAGAGATCCAGAAGGTCGACCAAATTGCTTGTCAGCAAGTCTGTCGAACTTAGTCTCAAGATTCTGGATTGAAGCTTGATGATTTTTGGCTATGGTTTCGAGTTGGGTTTTGAGATCCATGAACGTTTCTTTGACAAAAGCGTTGGTTGATTGTTGAGATTTCATGAAATCGTTGAATTGTTTCTGAAGATCGTATGGCTTATCATCGGTATTAGATCGGTAGTTGTCTCGGTTATAATCATTTCGTCCGTTTAAACGCCAATTATCGCGATTCGAGTCTCGGTCGCAGTAATCATTATAAAAATGAGTCTTACGAAAAGTTTGCATGAATTTGGCTTCTTCTTCACGGGACACAGGTATGTCATCTTCATCAAGATCAGGTTTTGTTTTTTAGCATTAGACTGGAGTTCTTTGTACTGAGCATCCATTTTCAGAGTTATGACATCCACTCGAGCCATAATTTTGTCAGTATCTAAATTACTACTCCCTTCATCGGCGAAAGCAACGGTTTTCTTAAGAGATGATTTGGTTTTTTGATTTTTGACCCAATCGAGCTTGAGTAATACTTTGCCTTTGAGAAGCTGATAAGCTTGATTTGGTGTTTTATAGAGGAAAATACCACCTGCTGCGGCATTCAGAACTTCTTGGGTTATTTCGCTGAGACCATGATAAAAGATTTTTATAATGTTTCCTTTAGACAGATTGTGACCATGGCAGTTTCGTATCTAGAGCAATATCTAATAAAAAAAAAAGGAAAAAAAAAAAAAAAAAAAAAAAAAGCCAAGCATTCGTGTAAAGAATTCGTTTTCTCATGTTGAAAGAAAGCTTGGAATGTCTCTGAGGAGTCGGTCAAAAAGATCTGGGGAAAGAATCGGCTAATGAAAGCGGTTCGAAGTTCATCATATGTTTTTGATATTACTTCGTGAGTTCGTCCAGCCAATGTTTTTTATTTTTTGCTTCTCCAATAGAGATAGGGGAAAACATCATCATGCGGACGGCTATATTTTCAGTAACTCTATATTTAAACATATCGTAGATTCGTCTGAGGATTATCACGAAAGTGTTTAATGGGTGAACGATTTTGTTCTACCATCGAATTTGGTTTTTCCGTTTGACAAGAGTCAAGGAGTTACCTTTAATAGCAAATTCTTTGCGGTTTTAGAGAATAGTAAACCAGAAAACCACAGGAGTCGGAGCGACAACATGGTCGGCAGCCCACATGGGTTCATCATCCATTGGATCGTAATTTTGAAGAATATCTACAAAGTAACGGAAGTAATTGATGTTAAGAACTGGCGGGTAGGCAATTCTTGGGTGTTGTGCTGGATTATTTATTTGATCGTAAGGAACTCTTCTATTTTGTCGACGAAGTCTTCGATTCAAAGTACGTTCATGTTCAGGTAATGGTTTAACAAGTTCAGAATTGGAAGCACGCATATGTATCCAAGAGAGAAATTGTTTGGGTCAGTTTGCTAGAAAACTGTACGGCGATTTTTGAAAAAGAATGGGAGTTAAAGTAATTTTCCAGAGTTGACTACAGAACAGCTTAAAAATACCCGACAATAGCGCCAAAAACTTTGATGTGTTTCAAAAGCTTTAAATTTATAATTACTGAAAATACCAATTTTATTATAGGGAAACACACGGGTTAAAGTATAACCCACGTATGTAGTATAATATCTTTAGGTAAGACCAGGTTGTATAGTTATTGAAAAGAATTGTTACTTAATCGTTTATATTTTGAGAATTGCAGTAATATGGAGACTTGGTGAATATTAGAGCAAAAGGCGCGCATTCTGGAGCTTAAACGAAGGTATATTGAAGATTAATGATTCTGACAACCAATACGCCGTATCTATCAAGGAAGATACGGCGTATCCGTGCCTGCACTCACCAAAGACCACAAAGGAATGAAGCTCAATACGCCGTATTAAAGATATAGTATGTGAATATTCTGGAAGATATCAAACGTGGTCCCTACCCTAACAAACCCCCAATACGTCGTATCCAATTCTTTGGATACGCCGTATCGAGACCGACTCAGACAGTATCAATAAAAATTAAAAAAGAGTTTATAAAAGGTGTGCTAAAATCATATTCTCATACCAAACCATAAAAGGTTATTTTCATAGGAGAAAAATAGCAGAAGCTGTCGAGAAAACGCTATCAGATTCCAAGGATACAACGTAATTCTATATACTGTTAGAAATCGTTTAGTTTTTAGGTATCATTCGTTATCTCGTTAGTTTACCTTGGCTAAATAATATGCTTTTGTATTAATTATGACTTTGAAGCCTAATACTTTAGAGTATTAGCCCTTAATATAAAGATCTGAATGTTTAGTATTTGATTATCATGATATAATTAATTTATCGTTCAAAGCTTGTTTTAATTGTATCAATGTAAACGTTGTTTACCGCGCATTGTATGCGACATATCATTCAAAAGGATTCTGAGTGGTGATACATACCAAGTAATCTAAGTCTGGGATAGACTCTCCACATAGAAATTTATACAACTAGAACCTTATGATCACAAATATTGTCCATCTAAATCTGTGTCTAGGATTACGCTTCATGCTTAACTAGAGTTTTTTTTAATTAGAAAATTGCCAGATTTTATGATCGTGTTGACTACAAGGTGGTAACCTAGGATAATTCAACAAAAAACGATTATTGATTCCATTAGATAGTTGGCACAGTGGAAAACTAGTGTATAAATCACCAATAATGCGGTAAAGTGGGTGTAAAGTCTCAGATTATAATCAGCAAATAAGGATGCTATATGCGGATGCTTTAATTGTGACAGAATTAATGTGTCTAGGACTTAGGATGATGTAACACCTAAATCTTAAGAATGATATACCGCCTCGAGAGAAGAAATCATTGCACTTAATAAACAAACCAACTTACTAATCGGATTAATAATGGTTAATACACTTTTCTTATATTTGGCTCGACCGCTCTTTCATCTTTTGTTTATTTGCTTGCGTGGGTTAAAGTGCCTTGAATCGATTGTAGTCACCAACAAAACCATGCCAGTCTCTCAGGCTGAAAACCTCCTTTTCTTGTTAGAACTAGGATTAGGACTGACATAGGTTTAGAATAGAATAGAATTAACATAGATTAGATAACCAAGATATTAATTAAATTGATAGATTTAACCTCGCTCCAAGTGTTCGACACCCTACTTACCACGAAACTACTACCGATCGGGTACACTTCCCGTTAAAGTGTTGTTTTTGGTTTAGTCGGCAAAATATAAATTTAAAACTTGAATCAATAAAATATTAACCACACAACGACACATCAACTTTTTGGCGCCGCTGCCGGGGAGTGAAAATTAATCTTGATTTTTATTTGATATTTTGGTTTTTAACATTAGATTAGATCTAACCTTAGGAGTAGTGTAGTTTAGAGTAATTTGTATTCTTTTTTAACTATTGTGTTTGTGTGATACGACGTATTCAGTCCTCTGAATACGATGTATTAGTTGTTTAACTGCCTTTCTAGTAAGATTATTTCAGGATGGATGATCCAAACATGACTATGGAAGAATATATCAAGCTTGAAGAAGAAAAAGCTCGTAGGCGTGGTCGGGTGTTTAACTAGGAAACTGCTACATATGGGAAGATCAGGGTTGATGACGATCTTTACGACCTTAGATCTGTTGAAGCTGAATTCCCAGCTATTGTCATTGACGATACCTTTGCACCTCAGGATGCACTTTCGTGCAAATCTCAAGTAGATACTCCTTTCAACGATGAGATCGACTTTAGAATATCATTTGACTAATCCGACGATGAGGATTACATAATAATTTGTAACAAAACTCATTTTCTTATAAAATGATTTATGTCAACAATTTGAAAACGGATTAGGAAAACGATAATGAAAAAGCCGGTATACCTTCTTTTCAGCCACCCAAGCTTATGATCAGTTATGTTGATGATTTAGACTTCTTTAAAGATTTTGAGAATGAATTTCCAGCCATTGTTTACAATGATGATCAAACGTCTAAATCTGATTACTTAACTGAACAGACTTTAAGCCCTCAACATAACAATGAATGTGATTTAAAAGATGAAACATCAGTGTCTGAATATGATGAAGAGGGATAAAATATTTTGTACTTTAATGATCTATTCCCCTTCAACATTATTCGTCCCGATGATTTAAAGTCGGAAAACGACAATGATGATAATGATATCGATATAATACCGTCTTCAGAGGGAAATGAAATTATACAAGGGTCAAATGTGCTTTCTGAGAAGTTTCGTCATGAGCTTAAAAGTAAATATCATGATTTGGAATTGTTATGTAAACGAAATGTTATTCTTTCTCATTATGAATTTATATGTGCTATTTGGCATTCCGTTCGACCCTAAGCGGTATTATAAGGATGGTGATTGTACAATAATGTTGGGGAGGCCAAGGTACATTTTCTATGCTTTATTTTAGGATAAATTGGTCTCCAAGAATGGATACGACGTATTAGGATAAAACCTATACGGCGTATCTACTGTTTTTAACGTGCATTGACTAAGTCAACAACACTCGCCAATACGGCGTATCAATCAAGAGTCAATACGATGTATCTAGTCTGGGTATAAAAGCCTGACTGATACGCCGGATCAAGCTTTTCACACAAACACACACTCTTTTTACCACTCAAATTTTTTTACCGTAAAAGTTCTTAGGAGATCAATCATTTTATCTGCATTTTATATCCCTCTCATCGTCACAAGGTATGATTACAAAGCCCGTTCATAATTTTCGTTTGATTTTCGATTTAGGGTTAGGGTTTGGATAGGATTTGGTTTTAGTGTGTATGTCATAAGAGTTTGAATCCTACCTTTCCCCCCCTGAATAAGACTAAGAAGTTTTATGAATTTTAATTGGGTCAAAATGGGTAAACAGGGGAACCCCCTTTTCATTTTCATATTACAGGTCAATACGACGTATTCACTCACATGGATACGGCGTATTGACCAAATCTTACCCAATTTAAAAGCCCCAATATGATATATTCAGTTAAATGAATACAACGTATTGACTTGAAAAGGATCTTAAATTTTCAGACCCATACGCCGTATTGACTAAAATCTATACGTCATATTGAGCATATTGATCCTTATACGGCGTATCCATTTATTAATACGCCGTATCCACCCTCAGAACAGAAGGTTTAAAAATTCTAAAATCTTTGTGCTTTTGTCGTTAATTTTGCAGATATGGCACCATTACCACCACGTGAGGAGACACCCATTTCTTAGGTACCAGGGTCTTGAGTATACTAATGCGGATATTGCTGACTTCGAGGAGAGGTTGGAAAGGATTTACAGTCGAGAGATACACAGGGTTCAGGTTGTGGATTTTCAAGGGATGTCCGAGCTTATAAGGGATGGTTTGTTTACTAGGATGGTAATGGAGCACCATGATGATGTCAGTGTTGTTGTATTCACTAGTCGAGCCTGGGGGAGACTGTTTGATACTAGGGGACCTCTGGTTAAGGAGCTTATTCTGGAGTTCCTTAGCACGCTTAGATTTAGAGAGGTATTGCTTGACTTGGATGTTCCTGGTACTATTCAGTTTCAGTTAGGTAGATCCAGGAGACGATTGAGCTGGAGGCAGTTTATTCTGACACTTGGGATTACATACCGGGGAAGAGATGGAGTCCCCCGGTTTTGCTAGGTACTAGAGTGAGAGTGAGAGGATGATCCATGAGAAAGGGGATCCACATAATTATTGGAGGGGTATTTCTACTGATGGAGATTTCTTGGGACCTCCCCCTTCCTACACTTTGATTAGATATCCGGTGTTGAGACTTTGCCATTGGATGATGGCACACAGTATTGATGGGAGGAGTCAGGCACCTAAAAAGGTGACCGTGACTGATTTGTTTTATTTGAGAGGGCTGGATGTTGGATCGGTCAAAATCTCTTACTTATTAGCGCGATATCTGATGAGGTTTGCTGCTGGGAGGAAGATCGGGGCTCATATCTCTGGTGGGCAGTTTGTAGCTCGATTGGCTGAGCATTTTGGACTTCTGACTGCAGAGATACTTGGAGTATTGACGGTTATTCCCTGTAAGCTTTCGATTATTGATATGGCTGAGCTGGTGAGATTACAGATCTGTATGGAGGTTGATGATACATGGGCCTGGGTGGCCATGGAACCAGAGAGGCAGCCCAATGCTATGGCTGGTGCCCCTAGAGTGGCTCAGGATGCTCCTGCTATTGATGAGGGTGGCCAGGCTGACCTGACACCCATACAGGCACCACCACCTCCAGCACCGCCAGCTGCTGCCAGGACTATGCCATAGAGGATGGCCAGGTTAGAGGAGGATGTACATGAGATACGTGGGACGTTAGCTAAGCAGCGTGAGGTAATTAGTGAGATGGCTCACAATTTTTCTAGATTCTGTACTTGGACTACCACTAGCCTCGTATGGATGATGGACAGGGCAGGTGTGACATACACGAGCTATTATGAGACACCAAAAGAGTACACGAGGCACGTAAGACGCAGGACTGGCGAGGCCAGCACCTCCATAACACATCAAGACCCACAGCAGCTAGACCCATGATCCCTATCTTTTGTTTATATCTATCTGTACATTTATTATTATTCATATCTTGTTGTATCTAACTTTAAAATAGGTTCTCATACTTTGCATATATATCATGGTATGACGTTTTGATTTGTTTGTGTATGAATATGTTACGGAACCAAGCAGGATATTCACACCAAAATAGATAATGGAGAAGAGAGACGATTTCAAGTGAAGAGAAGCTGAAGACAAGTCTAACTTAAAGACTTTGCTGACCTTGGAAGCAAAGAATATCAATGAATATTGGTGGAGAATTAACAAATCTGGAGATCTTGAAGCGTTGGAGTCTTGAAACCTCAAGACGGTTGTTCAACACACAATCTTGCTAATAAACTCAAAAGAATTTACCGAGCAAATATCAGGGGAGTTTCTCATTCTAATTCTTTTTAGTTCTCGTATTTTTTATATTTTATCTATACAACGAGGACGTTGTATAATTCAAGTGGGGGGATGGAATTAGAATGTTTACTTGTCCTATTTTTCACATTAAAATGATTAAAATGCTTAAATTATGCTCAAATTAAAAAAATTTTAAGCATTCTTTTGTGAAAATTACTTGATACATAACCGCACACAATAACCCTTGTTAGATATTGTGAGGATTTAGCCTATCCGTTTCCAAATGTTTACCCAAATTCCACAAAATATGAGTGTGTCGGTGATGTAGTGGACTTTAAAACTTGGCTTGGTATATCACTCGAGACCACAATAATGAGTATTATGGATTTAATTGGAGTAACTTGTTTACATTGGTAAATTTTAGGATTACACCCAAATCGCCTTTCCATGTTGTTTATTAACCAACTACACCAGTTAGTTAACCTCCAGTTTAAACCATTTTCCACTCTCATCTTTAGAGTGAAGATCCACTAGAACAACCTGTAGAGCCAATCCTTTAGGAACTACACTAATTATTTGTTTTGCTACACCCTTACACCTTAACCTACCCTGTTAGATTAAGTTTAATTTACAGTTGCTAGTTGCTTAAAGTGTAAAGTTTGTATTTCTCAAGTCTTGTGTCATTTTTTATCTTTGGTGCGGTTGGAAATTTGCACATTGCAAATGGAAATGTATATTAGTAGTTAAAACTCATGTGATTTTACTACCATCACAATTATTGGTGAATCCGAAGAACGAAGGAACTATCGATGGGATTATCTGGAATTATTATGATCATGAAGATGGAGAAACTACTCCGAGTTTTGTATATAGTTAGACTGCAAAAAAAATCAAAAAAATGTAAAAAAAGAAGAAGGAAAGTTTAAAGATAATCGTTTCGCAAAGAGCATTACCGAAGGAATTACACGAAGGATCGATTATTTGTTGATACGCAACAAAAATCAACGATGTAGAGTATTGTACAAAGTGAAACATATCACCACTTACCTTGTAGAGTATGTAAAGTTTGGGATGACTGGGAAGTTGACCATTACGGGAACGCTAACTTAGGTTGTTGTTTTTTTATCTATGATCAAGACGTCGTAAATAGTCGTGTCTTTATCATGGTAACGGTCGAGGAAAAGTCTAGCAACCCGTATCTTAGTCTTAATCTATTTGTTTCTTGATTTTTATTTAACAACAAATTACTTCCCTTTCACCTAATGATTAGCCGCTGGTTTTACGCGAATAAGGACTTGTTCGAGCGTGCATGTCTATTCCGTCGTTACAGCCATGTATGCATGTCTCAGCTGCCTCGTTGGTTTACGACTTTTGGTGAAAGTTAGAAGGTTCCTACCCTATATCATTCTTCATCCTAACCATTGGTTAAATTCGAATGGGGATGTGATCGAACACACATGTCTATTCTGTCATTACGGCCATGTATGTGTACTTCAGCTGCCTTATTGGAGTGGTACTTCTGGTGAAAGATTATAGAATGATCAATCGTAAGCCTTTCCATACAAAACCCATATTTACCTTTATAAACTTGTTACTCCTTGGCTTTAGTGGTGGAGATGTGTATCCTTGCCAAGCTTATGATAGAATACTCGTCACGATTGAACAAATGAGTGAATTAGTTACATGTTACCACATAGATTAGTTGAGTGATTTGAGTGTTTTCATCTTCATATTTCGTAAGGTGTTTGGTTGTGTACTTGTAATAGATCAAATAAATGCTTTAACGGAAAATATCCTTAGGGATACATTTTTATAAACTTCTAAAGGCTACTTGAGGACAAGTAGGATTAAAGTGGGGGGATATTTGATGACATCAAATAACGTCCATTTTATAGCATCATTTATCCCATGTTATTAACCCATTTTGTATAGTTATTGCAAAGAATTGTTACTTAATAGTTTATATTTAAGAATTGCAGTAATTATGGAGTACTTGGTGAATATAGCAAAAGGCGTGCATTCTGAAGCTTAAACGAAGATATTTTGAAGATTATTGATTCTGACAACCAATACGCCATATCCATTAAGGAAGATATGGCGTATCCGTGCCTGCACTCACCAAAGCCCACAAAGAAATGAAGCTCAATACGCGGTATCCAGAAGATGTCAATACGCCGTATCAAAGATATAGTATGTAAATATTCAGGAAGATATCAAATGTGGTCCCTACTCCAAGAAACCCTAATACGCCGTATCCAGTGCCTTGGATACGCAGTATCGAGACCGACTCCAGACATTATAAATAGAAAACTCAAAAACAAGTTTTTAGTGTGCTAAATCATATTCTCGATACCTAAACCATAAAAGTCAATTTTCAGAGGAGAAAAAGAGCAGAAGAGGTCGAGTAACGCTATCAATTCCATAGGAGACAACGTGTAATTCCATATACTTTAGTAATCGTTCAGTTTTTGGTATCATTCGTTAACTCGGTTAGTTTACCTTGGCTAAATAATTGCTTCTGTATTTATTATGACGTTTGAAGGCTAATACCTTCGGGTATTAGCTATTATTATGAAGATCTGAATGTTTGGTATTTGTTTATCTCGATTTCTTGATTTATCGTTGAATGCTTGTGTATCAATTTATACTTGTTTACGTGCTTTTGTATGCGACCTATCATTCATATGGATCTAGTGATATGGACCAAGTAATCTAGAGTCTGGGATAACTCTCCATATAGTAATTTATACATCTAGAACCATAGGATCACAAATATTGTCCTTCTAAATCTGTGTCTAGGATACGCTTTGGGCTTAACTAGTTAATTGAATATTGCCAATGGTTTATTGATCGTGTTGACTAGAAGGTGAACCTAGATAATTCAACAAATAACGTTCTAATTCCATTGGATAGTTGGACAAGTGGACTACTAGTGTATAAATCACCATTAAGCGGTAAGTGGGTAAAGTCTCTATGAGCTAGGGTTTAATAAGATCACCATTGCTGTAATCCCTAAGATAGATTATAATCAGCAAATAAGGATGCTTTATGCGGATGCTTTAGTTGTGACAGAATTAATGTGTCTAGGTCTTAGGATGATGTAACGCCTAAGTCTTAAGAATGATATACCGCCTCGTGAGAAGAAATCATTGCACTTAATAAACAAACCAACTTTCTAATCGGATTAATAATGGTTAATACAGTTTTCTTATATTTGCCTCGACCGCTCTTTTATCTTTTGTTAACTTGCTTGCGTGAGTTAAAGTGCCTTGAATTGATTGTAGTCACTAACCAAACCGTGCCAGTCTCTTAGGCTGAAAACCCCTTTTTTCCCGTTAGAATTAGGATTAGGACTGACATAGGTATAAAACAGAATAGAATTAACATAGATTAGATAACCAAGATACTAATTAAATTGATATATTTAACCTCGCTTCAAGTGTTCGACACCTTACATACCACGAAACTACTATCGATCGGGTACACTGGTCGTTAAAGTGTTGTTTTTGGTTTAGTCGGCAAAATATAAATTTAAAACTTGAATCAATAAAATATACACCACACAACGACACATCAATATAAAATTCATTAAAATCCGACTTAAAACGAGTGAGTTATGGTCAAATGAAGTTCGGTTCAAAACTAGTGATTTTTCGGCAAAAACTGCACTTGTACATAATCTGTCCAGTTTACGTTTTGGTGTTTTTGATCCGTTTCGGATCTGAGTCAAAAAAAGTTCATAAGAGAAAACTTATAGATCATAATTTTTTCTTGAAACGTAGCCTTCGGCCATCCCGTGAATCCTTATAACGAAGGAGACACGCCCTTCAAAAAACCAAAATTTTATAAAAGTTTCTGCATTAAAAAGACTATGAAATGAGCTGATTAAGTAACAAAATGAGGTTTTCGGGCGTTTTCGAGTGCGTTTGAGCTATAAAATCCTTAACAAATATTGTAGTATTAATTATATATTTTCTGTATGCGTCGGAAACTTTTAAAAGTATTATTTAGTAAGCGTTGTAGGATTTATTAAAGTTAGTAAATTATAAATAGTTGTAATATATATTAAAGCGGGTAAAAATGGCGAACTTAACGAAAAGAGTATTTTGACTTATAAAACTAAAACACAAACATGTGTGGGTGATATTAAGTTTATAAAAATTGCATATGCATCATTTCACTATTATTCGCTTGCACCTAAAGCGCATCATTTATTTAGGTCGCATTTAGGACTTTCGTGCTCGTTCTTCATTCGTTGATTATTTTCTTGATTAAACACTTTGCTTAAGGTGAGTTTATAGTCCCACTTTTACTCGTTTTTACGAATACTTTACAGATCGCAGGGTGAGATACATTGCTCGTGTTACTTTTGGACGCAAGTACTTTACTTTTCCATGATTACAGATTAGCCTAAGTATCGTTAAACCACTATGCCTACTATCATGAACCGTTAATTACGTGTTGTAAGCGCGAGTGTTATAAATAGATCTATTAGGATTGACAGTCCTCGTTCGGGTATTGGTGATTCTTACTTGACCGAATGTACTAGTCAAACGGACGTATACCATGTCAGTATAGGTGGCTTCTGGTTGGCCACCTACTCAGGCACTATATTTTGCATTAAATTGCATACGTATGTCATAACTTCGGTGTCATGAGCTTAGTGCAATCGTAATTACTTTTTGTGATATTGTATGTGTTACAATAGTCATACATTTATAAATCTTGCGGTCCATACTTAATGCTTTACTTAAACCTATGAACTCACCAACATTATTGTTGACATTTTAAGCATGTATTCTCAGGTGCTGAACTCGTTGGGACAATTTGAAGTGCTAATTGGAGTCTTCATGCATATGGCTCCTTTTTCATAGGAAATCTATCATTGATACTCGTTGTCATTTTAAAACTTATCATTTGCTTCCGATATCGACTTTGAGTACTTTGAACTTAAGTAAAACTTTATTTACTTTTAATTTAGTGCAACGAGGTATTATTTTTCAAAACATCCATATAGTGGTCATTCTCTTGTATCTTGTGCTTGTGTATTTATGATGTCACCCCCTGGTTACCTATTATGTTGCGACACCTTTTGGGGATGTGACATCAATAACACAACTGAATACCTTATCCATCATGAAACACTTTGTGGGTAACATTAACCCCCGTGTCTGTGAAGACCATTTTCAATTCGGAAACTCACCTGTCTCTTCATAGCCATATGAAATGAGTACTCGATAGGTTTTCTGGCTCGAGAGGTCAATATATCCTAAAGTATATATCCCTCAGCCGTTTCTCTTGTCTAGAAACCCATGGTGAGGCTAACAAATACGGATACGAGATCGTCTCCGTCGAACTGTGAGGTTCTAGAGAAACCTATCCGTCAATCCATATTTTCATTTCCTTGCCCCTTTGAGGCTTACAACGGACACAATATCATCTTTAAAAGACTGAAAATAATTTGAAAATCATTCAAAGTGATTATGAATAAAGAGTTTTTGAACACTTCGAAAGTTTTGGGTTTTGAAAGTATCCGTCAATTCTTATTATTTCACACAGATTACTTTGCGTCTGTGCATGACTCTTGTATAACTTGTGTTCTTGATGTTGAACAACAAATGTATATGGAATTATTTTCTAATGAGATTTATTGATTTATCTCATTGGCTCTAGACTCTATAAGTGCATATTTGATATATGATGATCAGAGACTGGAGCGTGCTGCCACCTTTTCAATATCAACAATCTCGGAATGAGAAAATCAATAGAAACGTGTTGATTTCCATGAGAAATGAAACAAACTTCTTTTGAGAGAAGCCTGAGTAGCTGGGAGGGTTGTGCACTGCATCAATGGGTCCATGATGGCTTGTCTTCAATATCAGAATCAACTTATGATTAACAATAGATTATGCATTGAATCGGTTTCTGCCTAGTGTATGGAGGGATCATTTCCTTTCACCCTTACATAACTTTTCTTTTTCATTCTTCAACCCCTTCAATCTCGTTCTCACTTTTCTCCTTTTTAATATCATACCTAAGGACTTCTAATCTATCTATTGGAGTGTCCCTGGTAGATCCCTTCGGTTCTGGCTAGATCATGAAACAATACCTAACCTTAACCACCTTTTATCTCCTTGATTTTCATCACATAGTCGGTCAATGGGTATTATCATTGTAGCCATAAAACCATTTAAAAAATCAATCAAGATGTTTGAGAAATCATTTGAGTACATCTTGAGAGTTTTTTATTCCACCAAAAAGCCCCCTTACACATGTGCATCATATTATGAAAGAGTTTTGCACATGAGAGGTCGAGAACGCACTTATATTCAAAAGATCTTATCCGAATTAAGCATTATTGATCACATTTTAATCACTATTCCCCCCTTAAAAATTGCATATGTTTTGAAATTTTTGATTAAGTGAATGTACATTAACTCGCTTGTCGAATGAAAGCGCATAGGGAAAACAATGTTGCATGACAAAACAAAACTTATATTTTCTTTTTCCTGAAATATTTATACTCCTCCTTAAAAATAGATCAAAGTGAAAACTTCGAGTTGGAAGTTTGTTGAACACATAATTTTGAAAAAAATTGAATTTATCTTTTGAAAATATCTTGAAAAATTGTGTTCAACAAGAAAAGATTGATGTTGAAGATCAATAGAATTTATATAACAAACATCTTTTCTTAATACTTCTCTTGAGCATTCAAAACTTGGAATGTTTATATGACTTTGCTCAAGACCACAAAGATATGAACTTCCCGTTGTTGAGGATTAATGCACATAGATGTACACGTTCCTTTCTTTGAAGACCGAGTCCTAAGCTGACATTTACTTAGAAGTCGTAGAAAATTTAGAAAAGACATGTTTTAAAACATTTAGAAACTCTCGCTCGAACTTTATTTACATTCCTGTGTCATTGTTGAACGACATTTCTAGGGACGTAAATATTATCGATTTACGAGAGACATGTCGGAGAAGATTATTTTGATATTTTTTGAAATTTTTTGATTTTATATGTTTTATACTTTTCTTTTATGATAAATATATACAAAGTGTTATTGTGATTTTGCAAGACGTTCAAGCTCCTTGGGAGATAAACTACGCATACCAAGGCGACAAACCAGATAAGTAAACCTATCCAGTGGAAGGGCTTTGGTGAAAATGTTGGCTAATTGGTAGTCGGTCTTAAAAAATACAGCTCAATCGTACCATTTTCCATGTGCTCCTTGATAAAATGGTAGCGGACGACGATGTGTTTAGTTGTCGAGTGTTGGACTGGGTTGCAGGATATGGCTATGGCTGAATCTGAATCACAATAGATAGGAATTTTGTCAAAGTGAAAGTCATAATCCGTTAACTGTGTTCTCATCCAAAGGATTTAAGCACAGCAAGAAGATAGAGACACATATTCTGCCTTCATAGTTGACAGCGTTGTACAATCTTGTTTTTTTGAGGACTAGCTCACCAGTTTTTCGCCTAAGAATTTTCGGAAGTACTCTTGAAGATGTCCTAATATCCTACATGATCTGCATCTGAGAATCCAGTCAGTTCAAAACCAGAATCCTTCGTATACCAGAGACCCATATTGACGGTTCTCTAAAGATAACGAAAGATCCTTTTTACCTCCTTAAGGTGCTTCTCGGTTGGCTGAGCCTTGTACCAAGTACATAAACAAGTAGCATGTACTATGTCCGGTCTGCTTGAAGTAAGATACATTAAAGAACCGATCATGCTTTGATATTTCGTTGCATCCACCGGAGTCCCATTCATATCAATATCAAGCTTTGTTTAGTCTCCATTTGAGTACCAATGGGATCACAATTTTCCATTCCATGTTTTTTCAAAATTTCTAGCACATAATTGGACTAGTTTATGAAGATGTCACATGGGGATTGGTTAACTTATAAACCAAAGAAAAATATTATAACACCCTCAAATCTGGGTCACAGCGGAATGTTGAATATCCGAGAGCGTTACATTTTCGGATCAATAGCACAAGATATGAGAACGACCACTAAACGTGTCATTTGAAAAAGATACATTGGATTAACAAAATACTTGTTTGTTACATAAGCTCATGGCTTCAAATTGTTCAACAATATAAATAAAGATTCTGGTTTATAATAATTGTCCCCAAAATGTAATAAGACCCAAAAT
>BQNB010002770.1:0-42811 GCA_026074375.1 Tanacetum coccineum
ACTACATAACGTCGTACAATGACCTAAAATATGAGGTGTTATAGTACTCACATTTGTAACACAAAACAGGGTCTTAGAGGAGCAAGAAAGCTGAAACAAGGAGCTCTCTATTTGTACGTGGGCATTGACGTTCATGCACAAGTGGAGGCTATTGGAAGTTTTGACTTAGTTTTACCTAATGGCCTAGTGATTTGTTTAGATAATTGTCATTATGCACCTACTATAACTAAAGGTGTTGTTTCAGTTTCTCGTTTGATTGACAATGGTTTTATCCAATGTTTTACGGATTATGGAATTTCAGTTTCTAAGAATGATGTTCTTTATTTTAATGTTATTTCATGGGATGGTATTTATGAAATTGATATGCTTAATCTTGTGGCAAATGTTAATTCTATTTATAATGTTAGCAATAAAAGAGCCAAGCAAAACTTGGACTCTACTTATCTATGGCATTGCCGTCCTTCTCATATAAGCAAGAAATGTATTAAAAAGATGCAACATGATGAGCTTTTAACGTCAATGGATGATGAATCCTTTGATCAATGCGTGTCTTGTTTATCGGGTAAGATGATAAGAAAACCGTTTCTGCATCGTACCGAAAGGGCGACTGATCTTCTTGGGCCAATACATACTGATGTGTGCGGTCCACTTAGACATGTGTCAAGACAAGGTGCTAGCTACTTCAATACATTCACTGATGATTATAGTCGTTATGGTTATATTTATTTACTTAAACATAAACATTAAGTGTTTGAAACATTCAAGGTGTTTAAAAATAAAGTAGAAAATCAAATCGGGAAGACCGTCAAAGCTCTTCGATCAGATCGAGGTGGCGAGTATATTAGTCAAGAATTTAAAGATTATCTAAAAGCTTATGGAATTGTCCAGCAGCTTACACCTCCATACACACCACAACATAATGACGTGTCAGAAAGGAGGAATCGTACCTTGTTGGACATAGTTCGATCAATGATGAATCTTACAACTCTGTCGTTATCCTTTTAGGATTATGCTCTAGAGTCTGCTACACGCATTCTCAATATGGTTCCAACCAAGAAGGTTGATAAGACACCATATGAACTATGGTATGGAAAAGTTCCTAATTTGTCTTACTCAATTGTGAGGCTCCTGTGAAGAGAGATACGACTGACAAAGTCCAACAAAGATCTGTTAAGTGTATCTTTATAGGACACCCAAATGAAATAATAGATTACTATTTCTACTTCCCACCTGAAAACAAAATTGTTATTGCGAGGTATGTTGAGTTCTTGGAGAAAAATCTTATATCTCAAGAAATCAGTGGGAGGGCCGTAGAACTTGAAGAAATTCAAGATGACAATACATCACCTTCTGAAAACACTAGCGAAATTCCTAGAGAGGTTGAAAGTTTCGAACCACCTCAAGAGGAAGTGATTCATGTCCGTAGGTCCGTAAGGACACGTCGAGCTCCTGAATGCTTATGTCTAAATGTAGAAGTGAAGGAGCATAGTTTGGGGGATCTTAATGAACCTACTAACTATAAAGTTGCAATGTTAGATCCAGAATCTGATAAGTGGCTCGATGCTATGAATGCGAAAATGCAATCCATGAAAGATAATCAAGTCTGGTGCTTAGTTGATCTTCCTCCCAATGGTAAAACTGTTAGAAGTAAATGGATTTTTAAGAAAAAGACTGACATGAATGGCATAGTACACACCTATAAAGCTCGTCTTGTAGTAAAGGATTTTACTCAAACCTTCAGGGTTGATTATAAGAAACGTTCTCACCCGTTGCTGACATTAGAGCTATTAGGATTCTTATAGGTATAGCGGCGTTCTTTGACTATGAGATATGAAAATGGATGTCAAAATTGCCTTCTTAAATGGTTATCTTGATGTAGACATCTATATGGTACAACCTGAAGGTTTTGTTGATCCTAAACATCCCAGAAAAGTATGCAAGCTTCAAAGATCCATTTATGGTCTTCAGCAAGCATTAAGAAGCAGAATAAATGATATTTGAAAGGAAATCAAAAAGTTTGGTTTTGCTCAAAATCTTGATAAGCCATGTGTATATTAAAAGGCTAGTAAGAGTAATGTTACATTCCTTATCTTATATGTCGATGACATAATCATCATGGGAAATCACATTCCAAGTTTACAAAGTGTAAAGACATATCTTGGAAAATGTTTCGCCATGAAAGATTTGGGGGAAGCGGCATTTATTCTTGGAATCAAGATCTACCAAGATAGATTAAAGCGGTTAATTGGACTTAGTCAAAGTGCTTACTAGATATCTTGAAAAGATTTAGGATGGATAATTCCAAACGTGGTTATATCTCCATGCAAGAAAGACTTGACTTGAATAAAACACAAGGTGCTTCAACACCTGAAGAGGTGAAGCGTATGCAAAACGTACCTTATGCTTCGGCTGTAGGTTCCATTATGTATGCGGTTAGATGCACTAGACCTGATGCGTTTGCGCAAAATATAACAAGCCATTTTCAACAGAATCCAGGTGAACCACACACGACTGCTGTGAAAACCATTCTTAAGTATTTAAGAAATACTAAAGATATGTTCTTGGTTTATGGTAGAAATCCTAAGGCTAAACTTCGAGTAGATTGCTACTGAGATGCTGGATTTGAGACTGATAGAGATGACACAAAATCTCAGACAGGATACATCTTCATTTTGAATGGAGGCGCATGGACTGGAAAAGCTCCAAGCAAAGTACTACTACAATGTCTACCACAGAGGCTGAATACATAGCTGCTTCAGAAGCAGCAATGGAAGCTGTTTGGATTAGAAAGTTTATTTCAGGGCTTGGTATCGTACCAACAATAAACGAACCAATTAAGATATTTTGAGACAATTCAGCCGCACTCATTATTGCCAACGAACCGGGGGTTCAGAAGAGCGCCAGACAGTACCAGAGAAGATATCATTATGTTCGCGAGTGTATTGAACTGGGCAAAATTAATCTTCTTAAAGTTCACACAGATAACAATCTAGATGATCCTTTTATGAAGGCTTTATCAAACGGAAAGCTTACTCAACATGCTATGAGCATGGGACTTCGTTTAGCTAGTAGTTTCATGTAGATCTGTGTTTTAGTAATTGGAATGTTAAGACAATTTGTTTAATGACAATGATACTTGGTATTTTGTTATATTTATTTAAATTATGTCCTATATTTGCATGTTTAATCCATGAATAATATTTTTATTTTTATTATTCTAAATTAGTTCGTTGTCGATCAACAATATGGAAATATAGTAGAACTAAGACAAATTTGAGTGATTGGTGATATCTTGAATATTAAAGGATGTGTCCGCCAAACTCACATGATATTTATAAGATGAATATTGGACTTTCTCAACTAATAAGATAATTACTTTATGGATCATCGCCATTAAGTAAATCTTGTGAGTGGTTTTAATTTACTAAATCCTTAGACTTGAGATGCAAGTAGGTCTTGCATGTGTGGATAATTTTTCTTGTTTTAGTTTAAGTTATCCTGAAAATGTAGCTAATAAGGACTATTTTAGAAATAATTGTGAAGCATATGACTTGACACTTGTAGTCCATAAAGAATTTGTTCCTTCAATAGTTGAAGAATGATGCCACTGGGCCCCTTGTAGAATTAATCAAATGTATGCGTGGTCGCGCCCAAAAACTCAAGTAGATATGTCTCAATGATTTTTGGTAATCTTGACTAATTACATATACGAGAAACAAAATCGTTAAATAATGGAATGACCTTGATCCATATCCATTTTTAACACGGTATCGGAAACAAAAGGATTGTAAATACATAAATCATTTCATCCGTGACTTTATGAAACCACACTCGGATGTTCCTGGGAGCATTGGGGTGTTGCTAGACGCTTACCAATGTTATTATATTATTTGATACATGTCCAAGTGAGAGCTGTTGGATTATGTCCATGTAAAATAATATATGTCCGGAAATTGTATTCGAGTCTATGGGGACGCACGCGTTAATACGTAAAACAATAATATTAATATATTAAGTAAACAATCGTTAAATAATTTATTACTTAACGAAACATTACTAATAGTCGTTAAATGCTAATACAAGGACTAAATAGTACTCCCTCCGTCCCATATTAAATGTTCAGTTTGACTTTTTGAGGTCTTTTTTCATCAACTTTGATCGTAAATATATGTGTTTGTGTTATATAATACTTAATGAAAATTATACCAATGAATAATACTTTCAAAACTCTATCAATTCATATATTTTGCATCAAGTAACATATAACATAAAAAGAAATAATTAAGGTCAAAGATGAAGAAAAAAGACTTGAAAAAGTCAAACTGGACACTTAATGTGGGACGGAGGTAGTAATAAGAAGGAAATTAAGTTTGGGTTTTGTCTTTTTCTACCCTTGGGCGGTCGGTGCACTAATCCCACAAGGATTGGGAGTGCTTGACTTGCAAGCCAAGTCTTGTAAGCCTATATAAAGAATCATTAATTCATTATTTAGGTTACACATTCACTTGCTAGAAAAGATCCCTAAAAACCTCTCTTTTCCTCTCCTTTTGTTCGACCGAGTTTTATAACCCAAAAGGGTTTTCGAGTTTGGTTCGTGCGATCAAGAAAACACCAAGGGGTGTTCGCTCGACTTGTAAGATCAAGAAGAATGGTTTTGTTTGCTTATCACTACTAGTACTAGCATACGTTATTGTTTGCTACGAACGTATTGTGTGTGTTGATATAGAGGGATTATACTTTGATCTTAGTGGTTTTCGCGTGGTATTAGTTTTATACACACGCGTATATTCAAGAAAGTGTTTCGCTAGTTGCTAAAAGGTACACGTTCTTGATCCTTTGTTAATTATATATTCTATACGCGTTCTTATCTTTTCCGCTGCGTACTCGTGTGGTTTAATTGATTAATTAGTTTATAAATCCCAACATCTTTTACATGTTGCCAAATTGCCCTCACAGATTAGGCATTCATAGATTATTGCCATGCTCACTTTATCAAATAACTTAAAACCATATGATTTAATACATCACATATTCTTGTAATTAATTATGTCAAGCGAATTTTATTGAAACAAGCGAGTTACCCGCACGTTGCCGCGGGGCATAATTTTTTGCGAATCGATTACAACACATGTATTTTATTTTACTTAGCATTTTTTTTACCAATCACGGAATTTGAATGAGTATTTGTCGTTCGGGCGAGTATATTATTTTTTACTTGTTTGGTTAACAAAATATGTGTATTCGTATTTATATAATATGACATGTACCTGGAAGCATATACCCCAATTTTATTGAAACAAGCGAGGTACCCGCACGTTGCCGCGGGGCATAATTTTTTGCGAATCGATTACAACACATGTATTTTATTTTACTTAGCATTTTTTTTACCAATCACGGAATTTGAATGAGTATTTGTCGTTCGGGCGAGTATATTATTTTTTACTTATTTGGTTAACAAAATATGTGTATTCGTATTTATATAATATGACATGTACCTGGAAGCATATACTAAATGTATTTACTTATTAAAGTTTATAAACGTTAGCGGGGCTTGAAAGACCAAAACGACGTGACTTGGTTTTTCTGGCGAAAACTTAAACATTTTATATAAAATCGTACGTATGTCAGAAGCATTGCAATATTGGGCTCGTTTTGTTCGCAATTCGAAGATCTTTCCGCGTGTATTTTTTGATCTGAATGAATCGGTGAATATGCGTTATATATTTATTATATAAAAAGTCGTAAATAGTTAAAAGTTGAGGGTACGGTTTTTAAATTTTCTTTTTTTTCTTTTTATAATAAACTTCAACATTTTTTATAAAATCGTGCGTATGTCAGAAGCATTGCAATATTGGGCTCGTTTTGTTCGCAATTCGAAGATCTTTTCACGGTTATTTTTTTATATGAACGAATCGGTAGATATGTGTTATATATTTGATAAATAAAATTTATTATATAAAAAAATCGTAAATAGTTAAAAATTGAAGGTCCGTTTTGTAAAAAAAATCTATTTTGGGCCAGCGGAATTTTTTTTTTACTTGGGTCGGATTTTGGGCTAATGTTTTTCTAAGTTCACAAACGACGTCGTTTGTGATTGGAAATGATATATATTGTAATGTTCTACTTTATGCTTAGGTCATGTCAACCCGACAACCCAACCCGTTTGGACTTGAAACCTGGTAACGTGATATCTTATAGGGTTGGGTTTGGGCCAACTTTTGAGACACTAAACCTGAATCAACCTGGCCCGGGCCAACTCAACAACCCGACCCGACCTGATAACACCCTAATTGTGATGATCTAACTTGTTAAATAGGCAAACAAGTAACATTTTTCTTAGATAGGAAAACAAGGAAGAAATTTATTTGGATTGCTCATAAGTCATGTCAATTTTTCCTCCAAACCTAATTTGTAAATTTTAGGGGTTATTTTGTTTAGGTGGTCGGTATAAGTATCATTGGAGAAAGAAAAGAAACCCAACCATTTTGGCAGGTTAGAATGCCTGCTTTCTCGGGTTTCATTGCTAAATCCGAATCTAAACCTACCAACCAAACACATTAGCAAGTAATCAAACCCATTCCCTCGTTCCCATTCCTATAAAACAAACACACCCTTATAGATATTATGGGTGTTACACAAAAGACAGAGTGCAGTAATCACTACATGTCCTGCACAACTTTCTATTCATAATTTGTTACTATTTCTTTGCATTGTATATAACTTTATAGATACAAGTAACAAAATTGTTCCACTAATCTACTTGATATATTCCCACCCAAAATTCTGTATTTTCTCTGCAACAGGTACCTTATATTTGTATGATTTGACATTATGACACATAAAATAACTGTCACGAAATAACCAATCTCGTCATATGGCTCACCATTTTCGACATAACTTAGTGTTTTGTATTTTAATATTGCGCATTCCAGAGAGCCGCAGGATCTTCACCACATCTCTTGTGAACATCTTTTAGTCTTTCTACTGACCTACAAATGCCACTGCAACTCCAATCGAATGATGCAATGCACACGTTACCAGCTTCGGCCTTCCACTCACAATCTATATCGATTCAAACAATTCTAGAATCAAACTTTAGGAGATGGCCAGGACAAACTCCTCCCACAAGGAAAAAAATGAAAAGAAGAAAGACGTACCTGGAGGTGTTCCACAACACATGTTATGATCATCAATGTGCTCAACGTCAAGACCAATAAACCATGCACCAAGTGACACATCTTCATTTGCATACTTGTGCAAAATGGGCCTAACCATTAAAGTATTAAACCGAGGTTAATGAAGACAAATCACGACTGTTGCCCCATGTTTGTCTTTTCAAAGTCAAAGGAACCACAAGTGAATTCAGGTTTTCATGTAAATGTATTTAGTTATTAATATACGACTAATGCACAATACCTATGAAAGAAGCATCAACTTCTTTACATATACAAGAAAGATATAAGAAACAGAAAGTGAAGTCTTACTGGTTGGTGGAGATGTATGCAGCAAGATCACTGGAGATAGCATAGATCTGTCCAGTTGCATGCCGAAAATACTTGTTTCCTTCCTCTCCAAACTTCCAGTATTCAGGTTCGTGGTATTTCACATTTCTACACAACAAAGAGTTGAATATTATCGCTGACCTCAGTGGACAAGAAGAATGACATAAAGATGAAAAATAAGACGCGTCAGTGGAATTTACTTCTGGGCAAGAACAGGACCGGATTTCATACATCCTGTATAAACCCTCGGTTTTGACTGATGTCGTCCAAGAGTTGCAGCTAGCATGCCTGCAAAGAAAAATCATCAAAATAATCAATTTCCGATTTGCATTGACAGTAAGATAATGTTAGGAGCAAAGAACACCAGTACACAACCTGCACCCAGACTATTTTGTAGGTAGCACTTACGATATAAATTATTCATGTATAAAAATCTCAATAATTTTTGGGTACGAAACCTATCCAAGTTGGCATTGATGTAAGTTCTTAAAATAGGTCGTGCGTCATAGCCCCGTCTTAAATAAGGATATTTTAGCCATTATATATATATATATATATATATATATATATATATATATATTATCGTCAAAAAGCCCAACTCATACCTGTTAAGGCTCTTGGCTCGTCTAGCTGTGGGTTCAAAGTAAATTTTTTCTATAATATCGTCAAATGCCTAAGGCGAACCCAAACAGATATTTAAGCAGAAGCATCGAGCATTTCGCTCTAATGCACAGACACACACCCCCCCTACTTTTTTTACTTCGCTTATCATTTGAAAAGCCATGAAATTCTGAATTTTAATAATCCTCGTTTTTATATGAACAATGGTAATATCACCCAATCAAACATTTAGGAATGCGACATAGGCTCAATGTAAGAATTCCGAGATAATGAAAACGTCTTGATACCATTAAGAAACCGTACAAACCCTAACCAATATACACTTCTAGTGATGGTAAAAAGTGGGGTAAATAGGTAACTGTGACTAGAAAGCTTATGCAGAAACTTGAACTTTGCATTTTTTAGAAACATCCCAAAACGACTATTGCAATTTATGCGATAAAAGAGTAATACAATGTACAAATTACTCGAGAAGCAAGGTAGAGAACATTGTACCAAGATTGACATGAACATCATCATCCACCTTGACATAGAACTTTGCATCCCATTTCGCATATGCTGTAGAAAAAAATATTCTTGTTTTAGCAGTCAGCTCGTGGTACCCTTCAACATGTTCCTGTTACGGTGATAAGGTCAGATTCTTTCATGTTTGAAGTCAAATACATTTACAAATTACTCATATCTTGTTTTATGGTCTTACAAGTCTAAAGAAATCCTTATGCTGAGCTTCTTCTGAGTCGATGGCTCGGTCAAGAATGCTCTTAGATGTTGCGCTGTAAAAAAAGAACAAATGCGTTAGATTTAAGTATCATAAAAGGACACTTAAGTACACTTTTCTTGCTTAGATAGCAAAAAATTCAACAAGTGGTTTGAAAATATGACTTGATGAGATGGAATTTTAAGCTAATAAAAGCAACAATCGAAATTCAACTGTCATCCAGTTTTGGCGCGAATAACTTTCTGCCTATAGATAAAAAAACTGATAAGTATAACTCATCTATAAATATGTGTTTCAAGAGAAAAAAGTGACCCTGGTAAATGTTCCAAGCATATTCTAGCAAATGTCGGATTTTAAATCCACTTGAAGACTTGTTAATGGAGCTACTTATAAACCAAGAAAAGAACATGATTTTTTCAAACATTTAGCAATAGGCTTCCTTGATCGAGTGCCAAGACAACATAGTAAACTGATCTCAATAAAATCCCAAGTATCTGCTTAAAAGGAATACAAGAGACTCAGAATTTACGATAACAGCTGATGCAGGACCAGGGTCTTGTCATACGTTTTTGGTTGTTCAAGCTGTAGCTTGAGGTTAATGTGACACTCAGTCACATTCCATTGTACTTATTGGTTTTTGGGTTATTAATATATTTTACCGGGGAGAGTCCCCTTTACCCAAAAAAAGGACCAGGGTCTTGTAAAAGAATCACGAGCCAGATAACCAAAAAACCACACCTACTTTTAGATCAGCCGAACTGGAAATATATTATTTTCCTGGTTTGGTCTGGTTAACTTATCAAGAAAAGAAAATGTTTCTCATTTCAGTATACCTTAACGATCACCAAAAAACATTACGCAGAAAGAGCGAAAAGAGGGGAGAATTTTTCATTATATCCCAACAATTATTAGATATAACATAAAAAAGAGTCTACTAGTTCCACTAAGCCAAAACATAACTCATTGGGACATAATTTGTCAACTAACTACTAAATTATCAACAATTTTATCAACTAAAAATCAGTTCCATTAGTTTGGCAAAGTTTCTTGTATGTTTGTAGAACTCGAAAGCTGGTGCAAGTTGATTAAGGTTTTCCTTTTAGTTTCACTTGTTTCTTTTAACTTAATCTAGTCTTAAGGGTACACCTAAGACCCCTACCTTTTAGTTCAGAATTTCCTCTCAACTTCCTCATTTATGAAACTTCCAAGGTTTTTGAACATGTATTCATTTATTAAAATAAAAGGTTGACAGGTTAACCAGGTAAGCAACAGAATAACAAACAATTCCAGAGTTGACATATTATTTTAATTTAGATATCAGTTCCATTACCCTTCCATGATCGGATGTCCTTGCAAGTGTTGATAATTAAGCATCACAATACAACCCATTATCATATGCATTAGTCCATATCACTATACCTTAAGACGCGAACACGGTTATATTAGTTGTGGTGAACCAGGATAAAGAAGTTACCCGCAACCAAACCCCCCAATTAGAAGGAAATGTTTTAGAGCACATGTTTCTGTTCGCTATATTTCTTTCTCTTATTATATGAGCCCTTTACACTGGGACAAGTGTGGGAGACTTGCACCATAATCATGTGAAAACGCAACTATAGCTTGCCGCCAATTATGAAAAAGAAAGATAGAATCACCTGTGACCAATCATGAAACGAACAACAATACCCTTTTCCCTCTCAAGCTGAAGTAACTTTTCACCTAGTCAAAAAACATAAAGATTTAGCCATTTTCAACACACACAAAAAAAGGCAATAAATAAAAAGAAATTCAATCAAGAAAAAGGTAAAGAGAGGATTACCCCTTGGCATCCACGTTTCTCTAATGGAATCACGTCTCCTTCTGCTGCTAAAAGCAGTGTTAATCCCAATAACCATAAACGCTTTTTTCCTTTCCCCACTCTTGCCTCCATCTGTCTTGTTAGAACGCACATCACTGCGGTTCACTTCAACTGAAGTTTGATTGCCTGGTAGCTCCAATCTCAGGTCAGAGATTGAGTTTTCAAGTGACCTGATAGACCTCCGAAAATCAAACAATTAACATTTGAACGAAAAAAACTTAAGCCATAGCATTCAAACAGTTGAAAATCAAAGATTTTGATCCAGGATATTGCAGTCCCATACTCCCATATCAAATCTTTACTTGATAATCTTTTCAGCCAACAATGATTATTCACGATATGCAAAATATATCCAGTGATGATAAACCCTGCTCCAAGTTTTATAGTTCATAGAAATGCTTTAGAAGATTTAGCATAACATCGCAGATTAATAAACTGTTTTCCTTTGAGATTAAGATCATTGGTACACGCTAAAATCATGTATCTTTATCTTAATGCAGTGACCTAACCATTTGAGCCTCTAATTTTAAGTATGCCATAAAACAGATCCTATTCTTAGGGGGTGTTTGTTCGGCTTTTATAGCCGGCTTATGGCTATTTTGGTTTTGTGTTTAGCTTTCATAAGCTCACTTTCTGTGGATTATTTTGCACGTTTTTGGCTTATATAAGTTCATTATGACATAATAACCTTATATAACCCAAAAAAATTCAAAATAAGCCACAAAAAGTGAGCTTATGAAACATAAGCCCAAAGCCAAATAAGCCAGAAACCGGCTATATAAGCTGAAACAAACACCCTACTACGCTTATTGCATTAGAAAAAGAATAGAATCTACATTTTGATCTACAATTGTAATCATATAAAGACGAAGAAGAGTATAAATTGAAAAGAAAAAGAGCAGTACTGACTGGATTGCTTGTTGGGTTTTATGAACTTCTCCCATCAATTGATTATCCTGAACCAAAACACAACAAAAATCAATTAACTCAAAAAAAAAATAAAAAAAAATTAAAACCCATGTAAATATTTTATAGATGAAAATAAAAATACCACCTTTTTTGTAACACAATCATCATCAGTAACAACCTTCAACTCTTGTTCTCTCCTTCTCATAATCCTTCCATCTGATTCAAGTGGGACCCACACCCTATAATAATAATAATCAAACAAATCAAATAAATGGGTAATCTTAAATCATTAAAATAAAACCTTAAACATAAATAAAAGAAGAAAAAATAAAGACAAACCAACCTGTTAGTGAAGACCATGCCTAAAATAAAACTGAAGATGCTGAAAATGATGATCCATTTAGGTGACACTTTCCCACCACCACCTCCACTATTTCTGTTGCTCTTCATCTTCTTCTCATTCGCGCGTAAATAAATTCTTTAATGAAGAATATTTTATAAAATATACTGTATATATATTGATTTGTGTTTTAGGAGGTGAAGAGAAACAAACGTGTAGAATGGTTTGTATGTAAGTTACAAAAAGTCAGTCAGTCAGTCTAAGTTGGTTGGTTGGTTTGCATTTCTTTCAAATAATAAATAGTCAAAGTATACACACCTCTCGGTCGTTTCCATCTTCCTTTTGGTCGGACATGCCAATCAAAATATGGGTTTTCATTACTTTTCAATCAATTTTTGATACACTTTAGGGGTGTTTGTTAAGCTTATTTGATTTCGACATGTATTTTATAAGCTTTATTTTTATGGCTTATTTTGAGACACATGGTATATATCAGCTTTCTCTCTTCAATTTTAAAATTCAACCCAACTCACCTTTCAACCATAATAGTAACCATAAACTCACCTTTCATTAAAATACGTACTTTATATAAAATACAGTCTACTAAATACTCACACACACTCACAACCAAAATAAAAAATACACACACTCACACAACTCACATTTGGCAACGAAAGCTGAGTGACTCACCTTTGGTATCCGAACTCACGCGCGACTTTTGTTAACCGAGATGGCAACTCACTTTTCCCAAAGGTGAGTTACTCACCTTTCGGACACCATACCGCCTAGCCTTATGGGCTAATATGAGTTTATCATATCATAATAAACTTATATAAACTCATAGGTTTCAAAATAAGCCGAAAATTGAAGCTTATGTAATATAAGCCGAAAAACAAATAAGCTCATAAGCCACACATAAGCTTAAACAAACACCCTTTTTATAAACACGAGTTTCTTGTACGTATATATACGTGGATTTTTACCAGCGCGTTTTGACATAATGTTTATATATAATAGTGATATTTGTTTTAAGATTAATTTTTTCCTAAATAGTTAGCTATAAACGTTGCTAAGTTATTAAACTACTGCATCACAACAACAAATTCAACTCAAGTTATTAAAGACAATTTAAAAATAATTAGGATCCTCTCATGTTCATTTTAAACATAAGAGGTCATGTTCAAGTTTGTGTGAGTGAACACTTGGAATTAAATAAAATAAAAGTCTTATAATGATGGCCTACTTTTTTTTTCTCCCTCACAACATACTTAACATTACGTATCATGTTCATTTTAAATATGAGAGGATTTTTTCCCGGTTAAAAACTACATTGAATATAATTATTTTGTTCAAAAAGAATATAATTATTAGCCGCACCTCGAACAACTTGAAGAATATAGACACAAAATATAAGCAACCATGGACCATAAATTCGGTTATTAAAAAACTTTAAGCACACTCGAAAAACTACATTGAAGAAAGTTATTATTTACATCTTGAACAATCTGGAAAACCGTAGAAGCAGTAAACCTCCTAAGAACCCAACCTTCAAGAGATTATTAAGATAAACGATGATGGTGATAACGATGATGATGAAAATGGGGAATGTGATCCAATAAAAATATCTTTGTCAAAAAGAAAACGTGTTTCATATCAAATTAAAAGAGGTGAATGTATTTGAGTTTTGAAAACAAAGGGAGTCAATTCATTTTTTGATAGTTGTTCAAATGCAGATTATGTAAAAGGCAAGATCGTTGATAAAATGGACCTCCTTAAAGAAATAGGGGAAACATAAGAGGTTGTGGGGAGAGAATTTGCATCAGATTGTTTCACCACATCCTCTACTGTTTCCCATCTTTCTTTGAGGAATTCCATTTTTTTACCGATATTGGCTTTTTTCATAATCTAAATTTGAGCAGCTATAAAAGAATGGTCGATGTCTTTTTCTTCGCACAATTGAAATACATTTATCGTTGTCGTCATGAGTGTCACGTCTTTTAATTTGTTTCTAAAACCCGCTTTCTTTGTGACGAAGATATTTTAATTCTCATTAAACCACAATCGTTGTGGTCGTCGCCATCAGCACCAGCGTTATAATCATTTACCTTAATGATATGCGGAACTCTCTCTCTCTCTATGTATGTTAAGCATTTAATAAACATTTAGTAGAAAACTGTTGTCGCATATCGACAGCAGGCATCTGCGCCCCAACATCCATAACACATCTTTTTACATACCGCGTGTCGGATGTAACGCGCAATTCTGGCATTTGAGCTCCTCTTGTATGTTGTCCGTGAGGTGGCCTCTTTTTTGGCTAAAACTGTCAGAAGAAGATATATCTGTGTAGAATCGTAGAGGGGGTGAATACGGTCTTCTTGACTTCTTTGAAGTTTATAAAACTTCAAGTCTCAAAGAACCAAGTGGTGTATTGATCTACTTAGCTATAACAACAATAAATAAATGGAGAGAGAGAGACCACGATATATACTGGTTCGGGATTGAGGGTTTATACCATCCGTACATCCAGTTGCTAATCCATGACACATATACTATTACTCTAGTATAATCCTTATGGTGGACTATAAACCGTAATACAACGTCGCTTCACCGATATGCCTAAGATCGACGCTCACTAAGAAGAGCTACTCCCTACGGTATTCCGCCCTCGTAATCCACCCTTAAGATTCCATCATTCGACTTTTCTTCTAGGATCACTATGACCAACTAAGACTACTAAGAACTTCCCCTTGAAAACTTACCAAACCCCAACTAGATCTCCAATGATCTAGGCTTGATCACTAAGATACAAGAATTCCCTTACAACCAAATTGAATTAGAGTTGTTTGATATGAATCAAGCTCTAACCTAACCTAGAGACTCGATTCTAATAGAAAGGGTTTGAGCAAAAATGTCACACCCCGCCAAGGCGGAAACGCGAGGCGTAACGAGAATGGATATCATCACAACACAATGGTGTCTATATAGAGAACTACAATGCATAAAAGAAACCAAGGTATAGACACAAGGTGTCATGAAAATACCCAAACAAACATAAAAGATAATTGGCGTCTTGTATTGAAGCAAAGGGGGTTCACGTCAATACCAAGACATGCAAAACATCCAAAATAAACCTAAGCAGTTCAAATCAACAACATTCAATATTCATTCATGCATGAAATAAACTAGGAGATTAAACTCCGCAAGCAGCCTATGGTCTCTCTAGCCACTCCTCTTATTCTTAAGATCCTCATGATGCTCACCTGAAAATGATGCTTAAAAACGTCAACACAACAGTTGGTGAGAGTCATAGGTTTACGACACACCATTCCAACTTTCAATCAATTACTGTGATTAATAAAACAGAACATGGCAGGACAGTTAGGCTAGCTATTATATAGGCTAACATGCATACGTACAAAACAACCACAATCAGGACGGAACGTGTCCCACGATCCAAGTCACACCAAAATATCACACAGTAATGGGTACCCTCTGATCGAAATCACACAGTAATGGGTAGAAACTTTACCCTCCAATCGGAATCACACAGTAATGGGTAGGAACGTTACCCTCTGATCCAACAACGCATAAACATTTAGCACATATCATATAATAACCACATAAATGTCCATGCATCAACTATACCACATAATAGAATTAAAACATTTCAAAACCATTTGCATTATTTCCATCCCAATTTAAAAACAATGTAAAAAGAGGGACTATGAAACTCACTTGATGCTCAATGCAGCTTCCCAAATTTCCTAGCACAAAACTACACAATAAAATATAAACGTGTTACACGCGACTAATCCAAATGCTTAAGTCCATGAAACAAGCATATGATGGATGTCTAAGGGGTTCACATACCTCCATGGGTCACCCCAACACCATGCCCGACTTTAACCATCTCATTTACTCATAAGTCTACTTAACTACATTTTACCCGAAAACGCAGAATTTTAGTGTCACTTTTCTAACTTTCAACCCTTATCTACCGAACCTAATAAGTTCTCAAATAAATCACCTATGTACACTTAGGTGTTCACTAACTACCTCATATTCCTCAAAAGCTATTCACATGTTCAAATGCCTCAAATAAATTCCCAACTCAAAAGTACTCAGATTCGGATCTAAACGCGCACTAAAATGTTTGATCTTGCTAACCATACTTAGACAGCTAATCATAAGCTAAATTTTTGAGTGAAGTTAATAGACATATAGAACTTGACTTATGTGTTTTGGCTAACCTTAATTTGAATTTTAAATAGGGGTTTTACCTCTCTAATTCTGACCCAAATCTGACCCGTAATTACTGTTTTGACAACTTTTCTTGCAACGACCATTTGACTAACTTCCCTACCTCAAAAACCTTCGAGGCTGGACTTTTTGAAAACTAGACTCTCTGAACTGCAATTTAGGCATAAGATTCACCTCTTAACTCATTTCTATCATCAAGATATCATTCGTTGAACACGACCTAAAAATATGTCAAACCCTAAATCACAAATTAACATGTTTTAATCCTATCTGTTTGCACCAATATGACCCTAATCAAACCCTAAACGCACTAGCATGATCATAACATCATTAATTACATAAGTTTTAAACCCTGATGATCCATCATGATAATTGTTACTTTATTTGAAAAGGATGACAAGGTTAGATCGTTACCTAGCTTACCTTCTTGCTCCTAACACCACTATTCTTGGATCAAAAAATTTTGTCTTCCTTGTTCTTAGGGGAGGGGAAAACGATGGCACCAAGGAGAGAATGGGAGGCAACAAATGAGATAGGGTTTTCTTATTAAGCTAACTAAATAGAATCATAATCTAACTAAACTTGTGATTTGATAAAATACATTTTTTCGTTTACAAACCGATCGGCCCCCCCTTTTTAATACATATTTTATATTTTTTTATTAATTAATTATACAATTTCTTACATTACTTTAATTTCCTACAAAAACCTTAGAAAAATTGATAAACCTTTTTGCATGAAAACTATATACTAACATTCTATTTATAACTTTCATTTCCCAAAAATACTTTCTATATTTAGAAAGTTCATTACTAACTCTCGCAATTCACGAACCTAATTCATTTCTATTATATAATACTTTCCCTATTAATCCAATACATAATTATCCACATATTGACGTAGCAATGCATGCAAACACGCCACTCATTTCCATTGTCGCTACACGTGAACAAAAATGGAAATAACCCTCAAATATCTCAAACTCATTCAAAAATAAGATGAACACGCACCCCAGAATGATAATCATGCACACAAATAAAATCACATAGATCACAATATAGCACATATAAACACTTAGCCAACTCTAAAAGGTATGACTAACTTGCTCAAGTCATGGTTGTCACTAAATCCCCTCCTTAAGGAAATCTCGTCCCGAGATTTAACTAGCAAGTTCGACAGCACGATCAACAAATAATTGAGGATACTTAGACTTCATATGGTCTTCGCACTCCCAAGTGAACTCGGGACCACGCTTTGAATTCCAACGAACTTTCACAAGTGATATCTTACTACGCTTTAAACTCCTAACCTCACGGTCCATAATCTCTACGGGTTCCTCAATAAAACAAAGAGTCTTGTCGATCTTGATTTCATCTAATGGAACATGCATATTAGCATCCGCCAAACACTTCTTCAAATTTGACACGTGGAACGTGTCATGCACACTTCTCAATTCCTCGAGCAATCTTAACGGATAAGCTACAGGGTCGATCCTTTCCAGGATCTCGAATGGTCCTACATACCTCGGTGCTAACTTACCTTTTGTTCCAAAACGAATCACGCCTTTCCAAGGTGACACCTTTAATAACACACGATCTCCAACCTCGAACTCTAACGGCTTACGTCTATTATCAGCATAGCTCTTTTGACGATCCCTCGCCGCTTTGAGCTTTTCCTTTATCAACACTACCTTATCAGTTGTTTCTTGTACCAGTTCAGGTCCAATCAAACTACTTTCACTAATTTCCGCCCATAGAACGGGCGACCTACATTTCCTTCCATACAATGCTTCGAACGGAGCACACTGAATGCTCGAATGATAACTATTGTTGTAAGAGAATTCAGCTAGCGGTAGGTGAACATCCCAATTGCCACCAAAGTCAATAACACACGCCCTTAACATATCCTTCAAAGTCTGAATCGTACGCTCACTTTGTCCATCCGTTTGAGGATGATAAGCTGTACTCATATCCAATCGCGTCCCTAAAGCTTTTTGCACTGTTTGCCAGCAACGTGATGTAAACCGTCCATCTCGATCTGAAATAATCGACACAGGAACTCTGTGTCGTGCGACTATCTCATTGATGTACAACTTTACCAATCTCTCAGTACTATAATCCTCTCGCGTCGCAGAAAATAACCGACTTTGTCAGCCTATCGACTATTACCCAAATCATATCATGCCCACTCTTCGTCTTAGGTAACTTGGTGATAAAATCCATAGTGATTTTATCCCATTTCAATCGGTATGCTCTATATTCTGCAATAAACCAAGGCCTTGATGCTCAGCCTTCATCTCCCTATCGAATAGTTAAACATTTGCTAACATAATAGCAATATCCCTCTCATTTTCGCCACCAGTACATATCCTCGAAGATCAAGTACATCCTTATCCGCTTAGATGTAACAAGTACCTATCGTATGAGCTTCGTCCATAATTATCGTTCTCACACCTCCTACTAACGGAACCCATATACGGTCCATAAAGTATAAACTCTCATCTTCTTTCCTTTCCATCTGTTGATCTAAACCATGTAGCCTTTCTGTAAGTACGTTCTCTTGCTTGAACGCCTCACTCTGGGTTTCCAGTATCATTCCTCTTACTCCAGGCTGAATAGTCATAGCCATTGCTCATACACGTCTAGGTTTCACTCGTTCTTTCCTACTTAATGCATCAGCCACCATATTCACCCTACCTGGATGGTAGTGAATGTCACACTTATAGTCACTAAATAACTCAATCCACCTCCTTCGATGCATATTTAACTCCTTCTGATCAAATATGTGTTGAAGGCTCTTGTGATCCGTGTAGATGACACTCTTCGTACCACACAAATAATGCCTCCAAGTTTTAAGGGCAAACACAATTGATCCTAATTCCAGGTCGTGTGTTGTATAATTCTTCTCATGGATCCTTAGCTGTCTTGATGTATAGGCAATTACTTTGCCTCTTTGCATGAGTACACAACCTAATCCCTGGTTCGATGCATCACAGTAGACTATGAAATATTTAACCTCATCAGGTAGTGACAATATCGGCGCATCACACAAATTATTCTTCAAAGTCTAGAAAGCCTCTTCTTGTTCTACGCCCCACTCATACTTTTTGTTTTGTTGAGTCAACGAAGTAAGGGGTTTAGCAATCTTAGAGAAATTTGTGATAAAACATCGGTAGTAACCTGCTAACCCCAAAAATGACCGAATTTCAGACGGTGTTATAGGAGCCTTCCAATTCTTTATTGCCTTAATCTTACTTGGATCCATGTGAATATCATTCTGGTTGACCACGTGACCAAGAAAATACACTTCTTGCAACCAGAACTCACACTTGGAGAATTTAGCATACAACTTCTCCTTCTTCAACAATTCTAACACCAACCTCAAATGAACCTCATATTCCTCCTTAGACTTTGAGTAGATCAAAATGTCATCAATGGAAACAATGACAAACTTATCTAGGTACGTTTTACAAACCCGGTTCATTAAATCTATTAAGACTGTTGGTGCATTGGTTAATCCAAAAGGCATAACCGTAAACTCAAAATGTTCGTATCTCGTTCGAAACGCGGTCTTTGGTATATCATCCTCATGTACTTGGAGCTGGTGATAACCCGACCGAAGATCTATCTTGGAGAAATGACGTGCTCCTTGCAGCTGATCAAATAAGTCATCAATCCTCGAGAGAGGATAGCGGTTCTTAACAGTCAACTTGTTCAACTACATATAATCAATGCACATGCAAAAAGAGTCATCCTTCTTCTTAACAAATAACATAAGTGCTCCCCACGGAGAATGACTTGGTCGTATGAAACCCTTGTCTTGCAACTCTTGAAGCTGCCTAGAAAATTCTTGCATTTCTGAGGGCGCTAGACGATATGGAGACTTTGCAACCGGCGTCGCTCCAGGAACTAAATCTATGCGAAACTCAACTTCTCGAGGAGGTGGTAATCTAGACAAGTTTTTCGGGAACACATCAACAAAATCTCGTACGACGAGAATGTCACTCAACTTAGGTTCATCTACCTTCGCGTTCATTAGGGAATTGGCAATCCCCGAAGTACGTTCCCCTTGAACCCAAAGTATCCCACCACCTTCTAACGGTATCTCAACCACCTTTTTGTGGCACACTATCACAACCTTATTCTTGTACAACCAGTCCATACCCACAATCACATCGAAGCTTCTATGACCCTACGGTATCAAATCTATGATGAACAAGGAATCTCCTAGTTCTAATTTACAGTCACGGATAATCCTATCAACTTCAACTTTCTTACCATCTGCTACTTCTATCACATATCCAGGGTTTACAATACTAGGTTTCACATTTAGTAAAGGTGCAAAATTAGTAGAAATGAAACTAAAATCAGCTCCAGAATCGAAAAGTACGGTAGCAAAATGATCGTTCAAAGAAAACCTACCCGTCACGACGTTAGGATCCTGAAGAGCATCGGCTGCATTGATATTGAAATACCTTCCTCTAGCCAGATTCCCATTGTTTCGGGCATTACGGTTGCCCTCAAAAGCCAACGGATTTCCTGCTTGACCAAGTGCTCGGTGCATTTTGGGACAAGTATTGCGTAGGTGATCAGGACTACCACATTCATAACAAATCCTCTAATTATAACCCATCCTAACAGCATTCACAGGACCCACTTGCTTAAACGGTGCCCGACAATCTTCTGCAAAAGGACCCGGTTTCTGACAATTATAACACAATCTACAAGGTCTATTTTTTGGATGATAGGAATAGCACTTAGCACACTTGGGATAAGGGCCCACAAACTCGTTTCTAGGAGGAGTTGTAACCACAAAACATGTCCTTACCTTTTCCTTCTTATTATCTTTCCATGACCCTCCTGGTTTACATGTCTCTTCCATTCCTTTTCTTTTCTCATTATCCTTCGTCAATGTACCAAAGCTGACTGTCTCATCAGTAAGTATCCCGGCCCTAAGAATTGCACTCTGTATTGTGGTTAGTTGGGTCGCTTGAAGCATTCCCCGAATCTCAAGAGCCAAACCAGCTATGTACCTCTTGATGCGTGATGACTCAAGAGTAACTAGGTGCGGAACCAGCTTGGCTAATTCATGAAACCGATCAGTGTAGGGGACATGATTGGCTCCCACCATCTTATGATTCTAGAACTTATTTTCCAACTTCTTCATTTCGTTGCTTGGACATAACTCTTCTACAAGTAACGCCTTAAAATCAGTCCATGACATACCTATTGCAGCTTCACGACCCCTTGCTTGAACTTGGGTGTTCCACCAAGTCAAAGCCTTATTCACAAACGAGCTAGCAGCGAACTTTACTCTCTAATTCTCAACACATCCACTATTGTCAATTACTGACTCTATTTTCTCGATCTATCAGTTAAGTGCAATCGCACCTCCTTTTCCATCATACTCTTTAGGATTGCACGTCATGAATACCTTGTAAGGACATCCGGTGTTTCTACCATAACCATTCCCACCACCACTATTAGCATTTACATTGTTCACATTATTAGTTACTTGGGTGACAATTTGAGGAAGGATGTTTTGCAATTGTTGCGCGATAATAGCAGCAATGTCAGGATTTTGATTATCATCGTTCCCACTTCGACGGGTTAAGGCCATTTCTATAAAAAGATATAATTTATATATATTAGACAATATAATAAGGATTTTAAATCCCATAATCTTATCATACTCTACACATTACCATATACATACAAGTATAACCAGCATATAACGCGTCAACATCAATCCATGTAATCATACTTGCAAGTCCACTTGTGTTGTGGCGCATGTATAATTATGTTGGCCACCATAATTATAGATGCTCCCTTCCACAGATTGACTCCCTCTTATGACTACACTTCTCAATATTAACAAAACATATAACACATAATTCACATCAAACAAATCACCACACATGGATATAATCCAACAATCACTTAAGTTTTAATATTAAAATAATTAAACAAAATCCAATAACCAAAAGTAGACATTCCTAAACATGGCTCCAACCAAAGTCAAACAAACTAAAATCTTAAAACTTAGGACGAGACGGATAGTCATGTATTGGGTTGAACTTCACTCTCACAAGTGTCTTCCAACTCATTACACTTGGGTCCACTCCTTGCTGTGGACTCGTGATCTGAATCACTGTCAGATACTGCATAACTCAAAAACTCATAGTTTGGCCCTTTTCTAGGAGCTTCCTTTGATCCCTTCTCTTCAGGCTCCTCTTCTTCTTCCGACGATGGCGTGTATCCAGGAAATTTGGAGACAGTTCCATCCCTTGCTATCATTTTCGTTTCCAACTTCATGATCGTTTCTCCATCAACCTCCTTCATAGACAACTTTTCTTCGACTCGACACGGGTATAGGTCAATAGGTATTCGGATTTTGTGGTTAATCCGCTTCAACCAAATTCCAGTCTTTGGATCAGTGAAGCCCTTACGTCCAGTTGCATGGGCAATTCCCCAACAAAACTCCTTACGGTCAAGGGGAAACATGGCTAAATTATTAAGGACGTAGCATATACCATATCAGATAACGGTAGACAAAATAGCTAAATGAAAGTCAGACAAAATGAGATAATAAAAGCTATGCAATTAGGGGGAAGCATGATAGTTATAATACTAAACACTTAAGCCCTAAAATGCATCTATATGAAGGACTCCTAGGTTATAATCTAGGCTCAACCACCTACTTCTCTATAACCAAAGGCTCTGATACCAATCTGTCACACCCCGCCAAGGCGAAAACGCGAGGCGTAACGAGAATAGATATCATCACAACACATTGGTTTCTATATAGAGAACTATAATGAATAAAATAAACCAAGGTATAGACACAAGGTGTCATGAAAATACCCAAACAAACATAAAAGATAACCGGCGTCTTGTATTGAAGCAAAGGGGGTTTACGCCAATACCAAAACATGCAAAACATCCAAAATAAACCTAAGCAGTTCAAATCAACAACATTCAATATTCATTCATGCATGAAATAAACTAGGAGATTAAACTCCGCAAGCCGCCTATGGTCTCTCTAACCACTCCTTTTATTCTTAAGATCCTTATGATGCTCACCTAAAAATGATGCTTAAAAACGTCAACACAACGGTTGGTGAGAGTCATAGGTTTACGACACACCATTCAAACTTTTAATCAATTACTGTGATTAATAAAATAGAACATGGTAGGACAGTTAGGCTAGCTATTATATAGGCTAACATGCATACGTACAAAGCAACCACAATCAGGACGGAACATGTCCTACGATCCAAGTCACACCAAAATATCACACAGTAATGGGTACCCTCTGATCGGAATCACACAATAATGGGTAGAAACTTTACCCTCCAATCGGAATCACACAATAATGGGTACGAACGTTACCCTCCGATCCAACAACACATAAACATTTAGCACATATCATATAATAGCCACATAAATGTCCATGCATCAACTATACCACATAATCACAGCAATTAAAATATTTTAAAACCATTTGCATCATTTCCATCCCAATTTAAAAACAATGTAAAAAGAGGGACTATGAAACTCACATGATGCTCAACGCAGCTTCCCAAATTTCCTAGCACAAAACTACACAATAAAATATAAACGTGTTACACGCGACTAAGCCAAATGCTTAAGTCCATGCAACAATCATATGATGGATGTCTAAGGGGTTCACATACCTCCATGGGTCACCCCGACATCATGCCCGACTTTAACCGTCTCATTTACTCATAAGTCTACTTAACTACATTTTACCTAAAAACGCAGAATTTTAGTGTCACTTTTCTAACTTTCAACCCTTATCTACCGAACCTAATAAATTCTTAAATAAATCACCTATGTACAATTAGGTGTTCACTAACTACATTATATTCCCCAAAAGCTATTCACATGTGCAAATGCCTCAAATAAATTCCCAACTCAAAAGTACTCAGATTCGAATCTGAACGCACACTAAAATGTTTGACCTTGCTAACCATACTTAGACAACTAATCAGAAGCTAAATTTTTGAGTGATGTTAATAGACATATAGAAATTGACTTATGTGTTTTGGCTAACCTTAAATCTAATTTTAGATAGGGTTTTTACCTCTCTAATTCTGACCCAAATCTGACCCGTATTTACTGTTTTGATAACTTTTCTTGCAACGACCATTTGACTAACTTCCCGACCTCAAAAACCTTCAAGGTCGGACTTTTTGAAAACTAGACTCTGTGGACTACATTTTAGGCATAAGATTCACCTCTTAACTTATTTCTATCATCAAGATATCATTCGTTGAACACGACTATTGGGATTTAAACCTATCACACTTGGTACTGCCAAGGGAAGAGTTTATACTGCCAAGTTTAGTTAGTACTGCCAGAGTTGAAGATAGTACTGCTAGGAGAAAGTTAGTACTGCCAGTACTAACTTAACACTGCTGAAGATTGGAGAAAACAGTCTAAGTCATTAGTATTGTTAGTTTAATAGTTAGTGATGCCAGTACAAAGTGTTAGTACTGTCAGTTTATTAGTACTGTTAGAATAAATAGTTATTACTGCTAATGTGATATGCATGAGATATATTAGGAATAGATATGCATTGATTAGTATACGCGTTTTGTAAGCCTATTAGGGTTTCCTTGGTGTATAAAAGGAACCCTATGGCATAGATCTAGATATCAGTTTTATATAGTTTTCATAGCAGTCATAGTTCATAGCTTCAAGGTTATTTTGTAAACCCTATCACTATTCAGAGTGACCGTTTTATATTGAGGCTGAAAGTTTAGTAAAAGTTTATTTACTATTTTATTGTTCTTCTTAGTATTGCAAACTAGTTTCCGCATAGTTTGTGATATTCTCAATCTTAGTTTCTACTATAGTTGTTTTGGATCTATCCAACACAACTAAGCTTTAACAAGCTAAGTAAGATCTGTTCAGAAGGGATCAACAAGTGGTATCAAAGCTTGTTGAGGGAACTTTGAATAAGAAGAACTCTAACTCTAATCAAGATCTGTTAGTCAAAGAAAAGATGGAGTCACAATCTGAAACTACCCAAACGGTGTCTGCACTAAAACTTCTAGTACTCAAAACTAAGGAGTATGATCTATGGAGCATGAGGATGGAACAATACCTTACTTTCACTGATCATGCCCTTTGGGAGGTAATAGTAAATGGTGATTCAGTTTCACCAATTGCATCAGCTAGTGCTGGTGCTGAAGGTCATATTCCTCCTAAAACTGCTGAACAAAAGCTAGCAAGGAAAAATAAACTAAAAGCAAAAAAGCACTCTTATGCTAGCCATTCCTGATGAGCACCTACTGAAGTTTCATGCCTGCAAGGATGCAAAGTCCCTATGGGAAGCTATCAAGAATAGGTTTGGAGGCAACAAGGAATCAAAGAAGATGCAGAAGACCATTCTCAAGCAGAATTATGAAAACTTTGCTGCATCAAGTCAAGAAGGACTGGATAAAACCTATGATAGGTTTCAAAAGCTTATTAGTCAACTTGAAATCCATGGTGAAGTTATCTCTCAGGAGGATGCAAATCTGAAGTTGTTAAGAAGTTTACCATCAGCTTGGAACAATATTGCTTTAATCATGAGAAACAAATCTGATCTAGACACATTGAGCATGGATGATTTGTATAATAATCTGAAGGTGTATGAATCTGAGATCAAAGGCCAAACAAGTTCAAGCTCAAATTCTCAGAATGTGGCCTTTGTTTCCTCTGATAACTCCAGCAGCACTAATGAAACAGTTAATACTGCTCATAGTGTTTTTGCTGCTAGTTCTAAGGATCAAGCTTCTACTGCATCATATGCTGATGATGTTATGTTTTCTTTCTTTGCTAACCAATCCAATGCCCCACAGTTGGATAATGAAGATTTAGAACAGATTGATGCTGATGATCTTGAAGAAATAGATCTCAAATGACAAGTGGCAATGCTTACCATGAGAGTTAAGAGGTTCATAAAGAAAACAGGAAGGAAGATGGATTTAAATGGCAAAGAGACTGTTGGCTTTGACAGGACAAAGGTTGAATGCTACAACTACCATAGGAGAGGTCATTTTGTCAAAGAATGCAGGGTACAAAGGAATCAGGGGAATAGAAATAGAGATGATCCTAGAAGGAATGCACCAGTGGACACATCTACTACTAATGCCTTGGTTGTTTAAGATGGGATAGGTGGTTATGACTGGAGTTTCAGGTTAAAGAAGGCATCACAAACTTTGCTCCAATGGCCTATACATCTCAAGGTTCACCAAGTTCATCAAATTCAGACTCTGAGGTACATACTTGCTCCAAAGATTGTTTAAAATCATATGAAACTCTTCAATAACAGTATGATCAACAGCGTGAAGCTCTTAATAAATCTAATCTAGAAATAATAGGTTATCAAATGGTATTAGAATCATTAGAAGCTAGAATAGTTGTTCATGAAAAGAATGAAGTTGTTTATGAAGAAGATATTGGATTTTTAAAATATGATGTCCAAGTAAAAGATATTTCTATAAAAGAGCTTAAAAATTAGTTAGAAAATGCTTTAAAAGAAAAAGACAATTTGAAACTTAAACTAGAAAAGTTTGAAACATCTTCTAAGAACCTAACTATACTGATAAATAGTCAAATAACTGCTAAAGACAAGACTGGTCTTGGTTTTGAAGAACAAGTGAATGAGAGTGAAGTGCTTGATAATGTGTTTGACAGTCGTGAAAGTGATGGGGATGATAATCCAGTAAATGATAGGTTTAAAAAGGTTGAGGGATATCATGCAGTTCCCCCTCTATACACTGGGAACTACATGCCCTCAAGACCTGACTTATCCTTTGTTGGGTTAGATGATTCTGTCTATAAGACTAAAGTGAGTGAAACTATTACTAGTGCGTTTAAAACTAGTAAGGATAGTTTGGAAAAACCTAAAACTGTTAGGCCTAGTGCTCCTATCATTGAAGAATGGGACATTGATAGTGATAATGATAGTGTGTTTTGACCTAAATCTGATCAGATAAAACCAAAGTTTACAAAAATCAATTTTGTCAAATCTGGTGAGAATGTGAAATCTGTTAATAAGGAAAACACACATAGGCAAGTAGAGTATCCCAGGAAAAGTCAAAGTCCTAGGGGTAATAGAAGAAACTGGAATATGATGATGACTCAGAGACTAGGGGATGGTTTTGAATTTAAAAAGAAAGCTAGTTTTGTATGTGTAAGTCTCAACCATTTAATCAAAGACTGTGATTTTCATGAAACTAAAATGGTTGAAAAATCAGTGTTGAATAATAAGGGAAGGGTTACTGGTTAAAGGGAAGTTAGACCAATATAGAACAATGCTCAGAGGGTGAACCACCAAAATAAATTGACTCACCCACATCCTAAAAGGAATTTTGTTCCAACAGCAGTTGCAACAAAGTCAGGACAAGTGCCAGTTAATGCTGCTAAGCAAAGCTCTCCAAGAGAAGCAACATCAATTAGTACTGCCAGGCCTGTTAATACTGCTGCCCCTAAATTAAAAGTGAATGATGCATTACCCACAACATATTCTTATTTTAAAGCACATTCACCAGTAAGAAGGACTTTTAACCAAAAATCAGCAGCTAAAACCAATAATTTTAATGAAAAAGTTAATACTGCTAGGTTTAACAATGTAACTACTAGTGGACCAAAAGCAGTAGTTAGTGCTGCTGTGGGAAATGGGGAAAATGCTGTTAAGTCCTCAGCATGCTGGAATAGGAGACCAACAGGAAATGTTATTGACCATAACTCCAAAGACAGTGGATCATACATGCTTGTAAGATTTTACTATGTTGATCTACAAGGCAGACTCAAGTCAGTAATGGCTTGGGTACCCAAAAGAAACTAATTCTCTTATTTTGAGTGCAGGGTAATCCACAATATACTTTATAGGATCAAGGGATTTTTGACAGTGGATGCTCTACGCATATGACTGGAAACTAGTCATTTCTTACAGATTATCAAGAGATTGATGGTGGATTTGTTGCATTTAGAGGAAGTCCTAAAGGAGGTAAAATTACTGGAAAATGTAAAATTAGGAGTGGGAAATTAGACTTTGAAGTTGTATACTTTGTAAAGGAATATAAGTTTAACCTTTTCTCTGTCTCACAAATGTGTGACAAGAAAAACAGTGTTCTTTTCACTAAGACTGTATGTCTTGTTCTATCTCATGACTTTAAGCTACTTGATGAAAGTCAAGTCTTGCTTAGAGTTCCCAGACAGAACCACATGTACAGTTTTGATCTAAAGAATGTTGTTCCTTCAGGAGGTTTGACTTGTTTATTTGCAAATGCTACAATAGATGACTCTAATTTATGGCACAGAAGGCTTGGTCATATAAACTTTAAAACTATGAACAAACTTGTGAGGGGAAACCTTGTGAGAGGTTTGCCTTCAAAGCTTTTTGAAAATGACCAAACATGTGTTGCTTGTCAGAAGGGAAAGCAACACAAAGCCTCCTGTAAGACCAAGACTGTGAGCTCTATTCGCAAACCTTTACAGTTATTACACATAGATTTATTTGGCCCAGTTTCTATGAAGAGTATAAATAAAAAGTCTTACTGCCTAGTTGTCACTGATGACTTTAGTAGATTCAGTTGGGTTTTCTTTTTGGCCACTAAGGATGAGACTCCTGAGATCCTTAAGAACTTCATAACTGGCATAGAAAACCAAACAGACCATAAGGTTAAAATAATCAGATGTGACAATGGAACTGAATTCAATAATATAATTATGAATGAGTTCTGTGAAATAAATGGTATTAGGAGGAAATTTAGTGTTGCTAGGACTCCTCAGCAAAATGGTGTTGCTGAGAGGAAAAATAGGACACTAATAGAGGCAGCTAGGACTATGCTAGCAGATTTCAAATTGCCAACTACCTTTTAGGCTGAATCAGTTAATACTGCTTACTATGTCCAAAATAGGGTGTTAGTTATTAAGCCTCACAACAAGACCCCTTATGAACTTTTTCTAGGTAGAAAACCTGCCTTAAGCTTTATGAGACCATTTGGGTGTCTTGTTACAATCCTAAATACCTTAGATCACTTAGGTAAGTTTGATGGAAAATCTGATGATGGATTCTTTGTAGGATACTCTATCAATAGTAAAGCATTTAGAGTATTTAACACTAGAACTAGATTTGTAGAGGAGAACCTGCACATAAATTTTCTTGAAAACAAACCAAATGTTGCAGGAACTGGACATAACTGGATGTTTGATATTGATACTCTAACCATGTCTATGAATTATCAACCACTTTTTGTAGGGAATCAAACTAATGGTAATGCAGGTACCAAAGAAAATATTGATGAAGGACAAGGAGGAATGAAGACAGTTCCTGGTTCACAATATGTACACCTACCATTTTTGACTTCTAATTCTCAAAGTCCGAAGAGCTCAGAAGATGAAGTTATTGATGATGCTGTAAAGACTAATCTAATAACATACTAGATGAGAGGGAAATATATTGTTTTAGTAAGAGAAAGGGTTGGATGAACACTTAGAGAGAGAAAGTAAACATATATTAATGTGTGTAAAAATGAGCAACCAACTACCCCTTTAAGGCATGGAGAGGTGTTTATATACTTACAATGGATGGTGGGCTTGGGCTTGCATGGGTTTATACATGGGCCTTTAGCTAACTAACTATGTAAGTTTCCAAAAATTACTTAACAAGCTAACGACAGTTATCTATGAAAGCGACCGACACTTTCCTAGGAATTTCGTATTCCTAACAATCTCCCCTTAAGGGAGGTCGCTCCATTTTACAAAAACTTAAACTTAGCATACTATGCTTTAACTTTAGTCTTGAGCTCGTTTAACTTCAATCATTAATCTTGTGGTTTGATGTAGTGATCATAGACTTTAGGTCTTGAGCTTGTTCCTTAGCTTGTCTTGAATGTGATCTTGAACACCTTGAAATCATCAACCAAGCATAATCTCGTTTCGCCATCTTGTAAATAAGATTTCTAAAGAACATGCTATGGTCAGTTAAATCAAAAAGCAAAGGAGAACAAATCACAAAGATTATCAAAACTATTTATTTGCCTGTTTTCTCTCACAAATAGAACCTAAGAAGGTTACACAAGCTATGACAGATCCAAGCTGGATAGAGGCCCAATGCAAGTTGACGTTGATACAGTTTAATGAGCAAAAAGGTTTAGAGATTGGTTGATTTAACCAAAGGCAAGCATGCATTTAGAACAAATATAGGTCTTTAGAACAAGAAAGATAAAGAGATGAAATAATTTAGTTAGAAAACAATGGCAAGATGGTTGCACAAGGTTACACCTATGAAGAAGGCATTGATATGATGTGGTTTTTGCTCCTGTTGCTAAGATAGAAAGCAATCCAAGTTATTTTTGGACTATGCATCATTTGATAGGGTTATTGCGTACCAGATGGATGTGAAGAGTGCCTTTTTATATGGTATTATTGAAGAGGATGTGTATGTATGACAACATCTGCTTTTGAAGATAACAGTTCTTGACAAAGTTTATATGGTAGAAATGCTTGTATATGGTCTACATTAGCTCCTAGTGCTATAGTATGTGACCTTTTTGTCTACCTATTATTGGGAAAATTGATTTTGAAGAGGCACTATAGATATACTTATTTCATCAAGAAGGACAAACGGTGATATATATTAGTGCTAGTGTATGTTGAGACATCATCTTGGGTTACAATGAAGTCTTTACTGTGATGATTTAAGCAGATGATGCATAAGTGATTCCAGATGAGTTCTATGGGGGAGATCATTTTCTTCTTAGGGTTGCAGGTAAAGAAAAAGGATGATGGAATCTTCATCAGTCAAGACAAGTGATAAGTGTAAAATACACATATCCGTTTGTACCTAAAATACCCAAATTATTAACCAAAATAAGACCAAAAAAATGGCAAAACAAAAAATATGCTAGTATCTTGTCTTTGTGTGTGGAAGGTCACGGATAAATAAAAAATCACAAGATAACAGTCAAAAAACGGGCAAGTAGCACGGTCACGGAGAATAAAAGAGTTCAAAAAGAAGCAAAAGGATCTAAGCCGAACAGCCAGAAAGGGAAAATGACAAAGCCTCAGTCAAAATCAAACTTTAGTTATAATTATATCAGTGTTTCCATCATTCAATTTCTCATCAAACCAGGATAAATTTCAATTGCAGCCTCGTTGGGACATACGACCCGGGAATATCTCTTCCGGAATCTTTTTATCATTGATTCTCATATATTTTATCCTTTTGTAGATTTTGACCCTTTTTGCCTTGGTTAAGGGCATTTGGTTGAGATCTGCATTTGTGTTATTATATATATATATACTATTTGACGAACCAATACACAAGTCAGTTTGTGTGCCATGAGCTTAGACCCAATAATACACTATTAATATTATTTTTCATAATAATTGTACTCATCACAATTATTACACTTATGGGTGTATATCAACGTAACCCACTGTTATGACTTGTATTCACACTATTTATCATAAACCTATGAATTTCACTCAACCATTGTGTTGACCTTTTTAGCATGTTTATCTTAGGTAATTGAGCAAACTATGGCACGGAGTGGCACAGACTTGAAGATGGCTAAACAATTATCATTCACTTTATGTTTTTAGATTTTAAGACATCTCTTTTGTAAAAAATCTGATGAATAAATGAATGATAACAACTTTTTCCAAAAACGTCTCTTTATGAGTCATTTTCTATTATTATGACTGTTGTACTATGAAGTAATACCCCAGATTAGCTTCCGCTGCTATATGTATCAAAATGGGGGTGTTACAGATTGGTATCAGAGCCATGGTTATAGAGATCAAGGTTAAAACCTTAACTATAACTACTTTTCTTCTTCTAGCCAAGAAAGTCCTTCGTGTCACAGCATTTCCCGAATAGTATGTAAAGATACATAACTACTATACTATTATATAAATAACTTATGTTATTTACACTGGGTTGTCACACAATTATGTCTTCATCCAACCACCATATTATCGTCCCATCCGATTCTGATATTGAGGATGCTTTTTCCTCTACAAATGTTCCAGACTATTTTCCAGCCACACTGGGAAACACTTCTCCTGACTCTTCAAATGATTTAACTAAGTATCTTTTGGCCACACTAGTCTTCTCACCTTTACATGATGATTCGTATATGGAAATCATGCAAGCATATGATGCTACTGATAATGAATTATCTATTCCTCCACTTCAAGCTCTCATTGCTCCGCCAACTGTTGTATCACTATCACCAATGTTTGATTCCCAAGATTTCTTTTCTCCCGAGGAGATTTCACCACCTAAAGACATTGAGACTCCTGTTGAATCATCTATTCCAATATCTCCATCTTCATCAGTAGAATCTACATCACCAGTTAGGTCAACTACACCACCACCAGACTATCCCTTTGATAAATCTATCTTCGCAGAGTTAGATAACTCATTATAGATCATACCGCGACCACTAGGAAGTGAACCAGACCCCGAGAAACCTAATGAGTCAGATGCTTGTGAAAGTATTCATCTCTGGAAATAATCATTAAGAATATCCAAGTGGGTCTTCTGAACAAGATTCAAGAATTCAAAAACAACAAGGGAGAACCACCAGATTAGATCTGTGTCATTTACAGCTTTGTAGAATCCAACCACTAGATGTATGGTATAAATAATGACACTAATCAAATTTTGTTATGTAAATTATATAGACAAGTTATTTATACAAATGATGATTCCGTTATACCACGTTTCATAATACCAATTTTGTATGTCGAGATTGTCTATCATATATCTTGTAGTTTGATGACTCATTTATTTATCCAAGATTACTATGATTCTTTTACCATCCGATTTTCTCAAACCTTTAAACACTAAGCCTCCTATTGGATCACTCACTTCATTATCTCTGTATTTATCTCTAGAAGTCTAAAATTCTAAAATTTCTGTTGTATCCTGCAATGTATTACCAAAGAATGATCACAAGTCTTTACATTATACCTTAACTTGTGATATGACTATATCATTTTATGGATTCTTATCCTGTATTTTCTTGATAGATGCCTCCCAAGAGAACATCAACATCTGCAGCACCAGCTATGACTCAGGCTGCCATCCGGCAACTAGTTGTTGATAGTGTTGCTGATGCTTTGGAAGCACAAGCTGCTACCATGGCAAATACTGACAATCCCAATAAGAACACCGGACCAAGAGAAACTCTTGTAGCAAAAAGGGGAAACTATAAAGAGTTCACAAGCTGTCATCCTTTCTACTTCAATGGTACAGAAGGAGCTGTCGGACTCATTCGTTGGTTTGAACGGACTGAATCAGTGTTTTCTCGTAGCAACTGTGCCGAGGAAAACAAAGTAACATTTGCTACTGGTACTTTAACCGATGATGCCTTGTCTTGGTGAAATGCATATGCCCAACCTATTGGGATAGAACAAGCCAACAAGATCACCTGGACCGAATTGAAAATGATCTTAACCAATAAATATTGCCCTCGAACTGAAGTCAAGAAGATGGAAGACGAATTTTACAACTTGGTTGTAAAAGGAAATGATCTCAAGACTTATATTAGAAGATTTCAAGAATTGGCAGTTTTATGCCCAAACATGGTTCCAAATTCTGAGAAACTCATGGAAGTCTTCATCGGGGGATTATCCAAAAGTATTGAAGGAAATGTTACTGCTTCGAAGCCTCAAACTTGGGAGAAGCCATTACCATAACCCAGAGGTTGATGGAGCAGGTAGTAAAACACAATTATGCGCAAGAAACCAATGATCATAAACGAAAGTTTGATGATAGAAGAAACACCACCGACAATAACAACTACCCCAAAAATCACAACAACAACAACTACCAATATAACCGCAACAATAACAACCGTAACCATGAACACCATTAACATAATAGAAGGCAAGAAACCTTCAGGACTTATGCTGCCACCAATGGGTATACTGGAAATCGACCTTTTTGTGAAAGGTGCACCCTGCATCACATAGGATCTTGCACTGTCAAGTGTCAGGCTTGCAACATGGTAGGTCATCTAACCAGGAACTGCAGAAACAAAAGACCAGCCACTAGAAATAACCTACAACCAATATCCGTAACTTGTAATGCTTGTAGAGAGAAATGGCATTATGCAAATCAATGCTCAAAAGCAAACAACAGGGCCACAAGGGAGCCTGCTTACTAAGAGACAAGATTGCTTTTGTTCACTTTAGGATTTCTACCCTAGAAACAACTCTCGAGGATATTCAAGTTCGCCACCAGTTATATATGAAGGATCTTCTGAAACCCACTTCATAAGTTTAAAAACCCCAAACACCAAGCTACTATCCTGTCATTTATTACTTTTATCTAGAATCCTACCACGAGACACGTAGCATAAGTGTTAACACTTGTAAAGTTTCAATGATGTAAGATATGTAAGATAAAGTTATCCATGAAATAATAAAGTGGTAATTCCGTTACGCCTTGATGTCTGATGATATCAAAACTTGACATCGTTTGTCAATCCCATTAGTTCTATTATATTCAACTCTGAATAATCGCTTCCTACCTTTGAAACACTTATGCAACAACAAAGATCCTCGACTAATAATATGGGCATCTATGCAATTAATGTCTCATTACTCTTTCCATCGCTTCTTATGATTTTGAAAAATCATATCATCTTCTACACATCACCATTTTGATATCATGTTTTATGCTTAGGTAGGATGATTTATAATCGTCTTTTTGAAATGAATTAGGACGCTTCTTCATTTGAATAAGGATATTATAAATTACCGAACTATGAATTTATAATTTATCAGTTACAAGGATCGGGACGCCTCTTTTTGCAAGTGACAAATTATAAATGAGTAGGCTTAAGTATATGACAATCTGTGATACGTTTTTATGAACAGATCCCTTACTTTATGAAATCATTGTCAATATTACCCTCATATAAATAAATCTCTGAACTTTTACACTCTATCATTCGACTAAATCTTGGGACGAGATTTCCTTTAAGGGAGGGAGACTATAACAATCTGCAATTTTCATCAATGTAATTATCCATCTATTAAATTAGATTCATTGTAATATCCATCTATTATAAATATATCACCTTCTTACATGGAAATTTTTTGCTTTATCTCATTATGCAACGTAAATTGCATCTCTAAAGTAAACGAGCTCACGCAACCTCTATCAATGCCATTTATATCTATGTTTATATCATGTAAATATCCTCATATGTCAACTCTATATACTAATATCATTTTTACCAAGTACATTATCCATTTAACGTACTTTTCAAAATGTTATATCAAAACAAGCATTGAACGTTAACGTTTACATTAAAACCCTAATTATATGTAATGTATACATATAAAAATGAATGTGCAAACCTTTAAGCATGTGTAAAAGTATACAATGCACAATATTTGAATTATATTTTCCCTCCAAATCAATGTATAAGTCTTAAACACACAATGTACAAGCTAATCGTGCCTAAAAACCTAATTAGGTCATTTAAGCTCTTAAACCCTGTTTAAACTTTACATCACTTTAGCACAAGGTACAAGTACTTAATTCATGACTCATAAACCCTAATCTATCCCTAATCTTAACCCTAATCCATGATTTAAAACCCTAAACCATAAAACAAAACCCTAAACCCTAATTTTACTTAAACCTTAAAACTAAACCCTAAAACCTAAAACTAATCCCTAAACCCTAATCCTAAACACTAAAACATAATCCTAACACTAATTCTAAACCTTAATCTACCCTTAATCCTAACCCTAATCCACATTTTAAAACCCTAAACCCTAACCCAAAAGAAAAACCAACCCGACCCTATTTTCTTTCCATTTTGACCCATTTTTACACCCAAGCTAGCAACCAAGCACCTCAAGCACCTCTATGACTCACCATGCAACCACCCAAGTAGCTTACAAGCACCTCCATCACCACCCTTAAGCACCAAGGCTTCTAGAACACCTTCTTGTCACCACCTTATAGCCGTGACCCCCAAAACACCTTCCACCTTTCATTGCTACTCTTCTATCTCTCAAGACTCATCCTACTAGCCCCTCTTAGTCACCTTAACTAGCCTTGAGACTAATCAAACTCAAAACTTAAGCACCAAGGGTGTTTTCACCCTATAAATAGCCAAAACATACACCCTTTTCATTTCATCCTACACATCTCATATCATACCCTCAAATGGAATTCTAACCCTTCCATAGCAGCAATAGTAGATCAAGATAAGTCTCTAAGTTCAGAATAGAAGCCAAGAAGCAAGAAAAACGAAGCCTTGAAGTCGTTACTAGGCGTACAAACCTGAAAACCCCGTTTCGACCTATTTTAGCTCAAGTAAGCCTAAGATCTTGTTCCATAGGCTTATATTCTGTACAATAATGTTCATAATACTCTTAAGATCATATATGAACTCTTGTTTGAAGCTTTGAATCCTCAAACCCGTGTATTTTTGATAAAAACCCTAAAAACGACTCGTTTTGATTTTCTAGCTAACGGATTCTTTTTCTAAACTTTTGTTACGTTAAAACTTATTATTTTAGCTTATACTAATAATCTATAACCTGAAAATATCATTTGGAATCTTAAAATAACCTTGCATGGTTTTTTGGACTTGTTTTGCAAAAGTTTCCATGCATAGGGGTATATATCGTATCTTTTTGAAATTTATAACTAAAGGGGCTGAAAATGTCATTTTATTAAAGTTATAACTATAAGGACCTATTTTGTCAAATTTCAAAGTTAAAGGTTTAATATATATATATATACTTTTTATATAAAGGACTAAACTTGTAAAACTTTATAAACCAATGGTATATATTGCCAATTTTGCAAACTTATAAAATATTATATTTTTATATTAATTATAAATATATATATAAATTATTCTAGCTTTTGAAGAAACTTAAAACTATAATGTATCACATTACCAGGGAACTTAATGTTAGGGGTTTCATTTGGGTATACGTTTTGACGAGTTTGCTGGATTTACGATTTAAAGTGTTCTGGCTCCTCAAACGTTTACTACATGACCTCTGAATTATGATGGCCCGAACAGTGATACAATATTTCCATAATAAATCCAATCAAAGTGATATTTCATTATGACATAAAACATATCCAATCAAACTAAGACTTGACATATTACATAGGTTGTGTAACGAAGCTGTTATATTCATTTCATATACTTTTGCCATCAATCAGATTTCCCTGTACTATTAAGGTGAGTTCATAGCCTCACTTTTAAATCTCTTGAATGTTTTCATAAATCCGTGAGGGGGATACATGCTATAAACTATGAATACAAGTTTTTTTCCAAATGTATGTTATTTTGATATATTATTGCGGATACGTAATGAACAACTTGTAATGAACAACAATACTCTAGTAAAGTCCTGTGTACCTTCATGACACTCTCAAGGTTGGCAACATATACAATTGTGTTATGTGCACTTTTCTTGAGTTCGAGTAACTTATCCGTTAGGAACTGGATTTTCTTATCCTCGTCGGTGAATTTGACTTTGTAGTGCCTCATTGGTGAGTAAAAGGACTTTTCATCATGGTTCACAAACAAGCAGTACCTTTGAGAGAGAATTTCTCTTTTCTTAGTATGAAAGCTTCCATATGTTTGTTGGTGAGAAGAGATAGAACCAAGATTTGTGAGTAGTAATGTAGTTATCTCATATGCAGAGATGTAATGTAAGATGTCTTTCAACATAAGAACATAATAATCTCACTTACCCCATATGCAAAACATAAGATGTATTTGATCAAGCTTATATGTTGAACAAAAGATATAACTTAACTACTATTTACATAAGCACATAGGATGAGAACTGTCTATTCTACATTGTCGGGTTTGTTCTCATCATATGTGCTATGTAAATAGTAGTTATATCTTTCGTTATGTTTTTAAGCTTGATCAAATACATCTTATATTCTGTATATGTGGCAAGCGAGGTTAGTATCTTTTTATGTTCAAAGACATCTTAAGTTACATCTCCTTATCTTAAGTTATATCTTATGTTTTGTATACGAGGTAACTCACATTCCTGCACATGTTTATAACACATCTTGGTTCTATCTATTCTCACCAACAAGCATCTTGAAGCTTTCATTTCAAGAATATAGAAGATTCTCTCTCAAAAGTGCTGCTTGTTTGTGAATGATGATGAGAAGTGCTTTTATTCATCAATTAGGCACTGCAAAGTCAAGTTCATCGAAAAGGATAAGAAAATCCAGTTCCTTACGGATAAGTTGCTAGAACTAAGAAAAATGCACACGACACAGTTATATATGTTGTCAGGACAGTGCGATGAAGGTACAAAAGGCTTTAGTGGGGTATTGCTATTCAGTAGGGATACCTTATCCACATATTTTTAGTAATAGATGGTCTTTAATGGCTATTCAAATTGCAGGGATAAAGCTTTGCTTTTCTCTTATTGTTATTTTGCTATATGTTTTCTTTTAATCTAATCATTTTTTAGCTAATTTTATGAAGGTACATCTTGTCATTAACAATGACCTGCCGGGTAGCAACTCATAGATTGTTGCAAGCTCATGGCGACCATACTCGGCGTGTGTTGATGGTGTTGGAGCCCGTGGCCACAAAGGTAATGATGTCATGGCGACCAGTACTCGACTAAGGGTGAGGGAGTTATAAGTTGTTCATAGATAATTGACTGAGGAACATAAAAGAACTTTCCTTATTATTAGGTTTACGGAGTTCATAGATATTATATGTTGAGATCTAATGTCACATGATGAAATGTCGATTTTTATACAACTATACTCTCCCTCATACGACTAAAAACAATCTTGTTTATTAGATATTTAGATGTTACTATAATTCGTCATAATAATTAATCATGGGTTATTTAAACATACACGGGAAACACAATAGGTTGAAATCAATTCGAAGGAAATGTTAGAAGATATTTGTCGAATCTTTCAAAAGAAAATTACATATAGTTTCTATATAAATGTATCACATATTAAAAATGACAACTATAAAACATAACTGGATAGTACGCGCCACGAGGAGATTATGATAGAGTGTGAACATTGAACGTTTCATATAAACGTTGCAAATTTATATGGGTGTTTTTTTTAGATAAAAAAGATAATGTATTATGTCTTTTAGATCTTATTATTGGTTTGCCATATTTGATTACAATTCTATTACGAAGGCAACTGTGTATATAGAGACAGAGACAAAGTGAAAGGATGCAACAATTTGTATAATATGCAACGTGTACCTGCAAACCTGTTTAAATCTTATTAACGTTGTAAAAGGTGGAAAGAGAGATATAAAAAGGCTACAAAACGTTTAGGAAGAGGTGACTTAAATGAGTGACATGTGTGTTTTTCAACTGTCCTTTATTAGAGATTAGGGATACAAATTTACGTAGTCTGACTAAAATCATAAGTATGACTGTATGAGCTAACAAAATGATTTAAGTTCTCCATAACCAGAACTAAAGAAGTCTATTTGAAGTTAGAAGTGTTACCTAATTGGGTTATTATCCTCAGGTACCATACATGATATTGTTAAATGCCTTAGGAGGATACACCTAAATGTGTGATTGATAAATGGTCATCAATCGATTTGCAAGTTTTGTTTATAATATTATAAATTTTAATCACGTAATAGGAACTTAATTATGTTTACATATGTTACAAAACAAGCAGGGATTACTCGCATGTTACTGCGAGGCGTTAATTTTTCGCGCGTTGTTAATGTTTAATAGTTTTTTTCTTATATGGGCTTATGTGTTGGCTTCATATTTAAAGTTTTGTTTTTCTTTGCTATTTGGGATTTTTTTTAATATAATTTTATGGGCGTCAGAAGCATTGAAATATTTGTGTGGGTTTATTTTTTCGGTATCATGTTTAATAGTTTGTTTTTTTCTTTATATGAGCTTATGTCCCGCGCGTTGTTGGGGGCGTTAATTTTTTTTTTCGAAGTTATTTTTTCGGTCTCATGTTTAATAGTTTTTTTTTTATATGGGCTTATGTGTTGGGCCTCATGTTTAAAGGTTGTTTTTTTTCTGCTATATGAGTTTTTTTAGTGGCGTAAAACGGCACCGTTTAATGCAATCTAGAGTTAGATGTTTGTGACCCTGTCGTTATTTTAAAGTTATTAGGTATCAAAGATATTTCTGAGAGTATTTTTTTATCTGAATAAGTCGGTAATATTGTAATTTCCCCCCTATTTTGTGCCAACCATTTATTTATTTATTTCCTCTAAAAATTGGGCCGGCCCAAAGTGGGAAGATGACAAAATAGAAAACTCATAATTTCAATAACTCATTAAGTCGATAAGATACAAAATATATAAGTATAAAAAATGTAAGGAAAAAAATGATAGGTGCAAATGTTAGCGGACAAAAAAAAGTATAGCGAGAAATATCTGTTAAGTCTTAATTTTTTTCTTCAATTTAAAGGTCTAAAGTCATGTATTTTTAATGTAATTAGTACTCTAACCTCATATTTGTTGTCCGAATATCACAATACTTTTTTTTCTTTTATAGCGTTGAATGAGGTGAATTGTGCTTTATAAGGAAGTTGATGGAAATAAAGTTTTTCTGACATGTCATTGGCTTGTACATCTCCAAATACTACAACTATTACTATATACTATTATTTGAGATGTCACAAAACACTGTTCATCCTAAGCACTGTAGCTACAGTGTCAGCTACAGTACCGTGATGTTGGGCTTCCACTTTGGCCCAGTTTTTTGGGCCTCAACTTTGGGCTGGTCCAATTTTTTTTTTTTTTTGAAAAAAAAACGGTTCACACAAAAATATGGAAAAAAATGTTACAAAAGTACTGATTTATTCAGATAAAAAAATACCCGCACAAACATTTTCGATACCTAATAACTTTAAACATAAGACCCAACACATAAACTCATATAAAAGAAACACCAAACTATTAAACATGAGGCCGAAAAAAAATTAAAAAAAATTAAATAAATTAAATAAAATTTTACCGCTCCGTAATAACGCACAGGCTATAAACTCATATAAGGAAAAAAAACAAACTATTAAACATGAGAACGAAAAAATAAACTCGCACAAAATATAATAATAATAATAATAATGCCCCGGAACAACGCCGCGAAAAATTAACGCCCGCAGCAACGCGCGGGTAATCTTGCTTGTTTAATAATAAAATACATTAGCATGTTCAATTATTCATACACCTATACACATTTACAACGTCTGATCCATAATATTATAACTTGAAATCGTGCATAAATGGGCCGGCCCATATGACAAAGTTAGCTCAAAAGTATGTCTGCCCTATTTTGGCAGCTAGTGTAATGGGGATTAGGAGTAAGATAATTACAAGTTACTTGTTACCATCTTGAGGAAAGGTCTTCTGATTACCTTATTTTAGATTGGATTACTTGAGGTGTTAAGAGTTACAGGATAATTAAATGATGATATTCTTATCGTGTACAGTTTTACTAAGAGTTCCGGCCAGGATATGCCAAGTACTCGGGATCCATGACTGGAAAATATAAATTTCAGTAAATATTTCTATTACCTTGTCTGAATGTAAAGTTTCATTTTTTATATATATATTTTTTGCTATTGGTTATTGAGTTCGACCTTTTTCTTTAGTAAATCTGGCTCTGGCATTTTGTTATAGCTCATGGTTACTCATCTAGTTTATTTTTGTGTAGCCTGGTTATAGAGACCTTGTTGTGACGATAATGAAGGGCATCAGTAAGAGGAGTCTCCAATAACAGGTATATTGTCACTACATTGATTGATAATTATGTTAACTTAGTTATTATGATGTTTGGGTTTATGTCATAGATAGCAGCTTACTTTTCAATGGCTAGTTTTGGCAATTATACTATTTTTTGGCCCAATTTGGTATGTATTCTTTGTGTTGGTTGCCCTACATTGGTCATTTAGGTGGTGGGTTACCAGCCAAACATGCTAAACTTAAAGAGATGTTTCATTTTCTTATTATATTATTTGCTGATTTGGATTTAAAGTGCTTACGTGGATGTAACTTTTTCCTTTTTATTTTACTTTTTTTTCAAAGACGCCCAATTAGCCAAATATTATTTGTTATCTATGTGGCAAAATATAATGACGTGGTGAATAGTAAACTATGTGGATGCCACATCATGAAGTTTTTTAACTTGTTCAGAGGGTTATAGTTTACAAATATTGACCATCACATGTCAGTATTAATACCAATTACCAAGTCAAGCAAGAAAAAGTTTAGTTACCAAAACCGGCCATTGAGAAAAATAAGTTGCCATTTATGATATTAGCCCTGTATGTTTTGCTTATAAATTTAATATAAAGTAAAGTAACTCTCAATACCGTCTTTCAAGGGTTATGAGTCCTAATATCGTCTTCCACGGTGTATGGGGAAGGTTGAGACGTAGACAACCCTACCCCTACCAAAGGTAGAGAGGTTGCTTCCGAAAAGGACCTCCGGCCATGCAAGGGGTAAGGATCGAACTAGGGATGGCAAAAAAACCCGAACCCGACGGGGTAACCCGAAACCCGAAATAATTGGGGCGGGGCGGGGCATGCTT
>BQNB010002770.1:48344-121246 GCA_026074375.1 Tanacetum coccineum
ATCTCATATACAATCTCATATCTCATAGTTAGTAATCTGTAATCGTTTTAGCAGATTAATACAAAAGTTTAGTTATCAATATTCATTGTTCTTCTTAGCATTATAAGTTAGTTTCCGCATAACTTATAGTGTTTATAGTAATTGTTTCTCCTGTAGTTTGTGTGGATCTATCTATATTGGCTACAACCCTTAACAAGGTAGAAAGATCTATATTCAAAGGGATCTACAAGTGGTATCAGAGCCTGTAGAGAAACTCTGAGTAAGAAGAACAAAAACCAGTTATAAACCTCTATCTTACAAAGCTATTCAATGGATAGATTAGAAGATGATATTTGATTTAGAAGAAGGGATCAGAAGGGATCTACAGCTTGATGAGTTTGATTTAGAAGAAATGGACTTGAAATGGCAGGTGGCCATGATTTCCATGAGAATGAAAAAGTTCTACAAAAAGACAGGTAGAAAGCTACAATTTGATGCCAAGGAACCGGTTGGTTTTTGACAAAAACCAAAGTGAGTACTTTAGTTGTCACAAGGTCACAATGGCAGGGCAATTTTTGTTTAGAGAGTGCTAGATTCCAATGGGAAATCAAGATAGTAGGATAGGAGAGAAGAGTATGCTTGGAACAATAGGAATAAGGATAAGAAAAATGGAAAATGGGAGGAGATCTGGTAAACAAGAGGACTCTAAAGCTTTGGTGACTCTTGATGGAGAAGGTGTTGATTGGACTAGTCACTCAGAAGATGAACAAGAGAACTATGCTTTGATGGCTTGCAGCAGTTCAGGCTCAGACACAAAGGTAACTTCTTGTTCAAAAGAATGTAAAGAGTCTTATGCTAAACTTAAAAAATTATATGATGAACAAAGGGACCAACTTGGAGATGCCAGTATAGAAATACATGCATATACTTAAGCTTTAAAGAAAGTTGAAGCACAATTAGTTGCTCATCAACAAAGTCAACTTTGGTATGAGGAAAAGATAAGGTTTATGAAAATTGACTTAGATGATAAAACTGATGTCCTTACATACCATAAGAAACTATTGGCAGAAGCTGAAAAAGAAAAAGAAGAGTTAAAAGCTAAAGTAGAAAAATGGCACAACTCTTTTAAAAATATTAATATTTTGTTAAATAGTTAGATGAGTGCTAGGGATAAGGCTGGACTTGGGTATGGTGATCAAATAAATAAAGGTGTTTTAAGTTATGAAAATGAAGTTTTCCAAAGTGTGTTTGTCAGTAGGATAAGTGATATAGAAGATAGTCCTATGAATGATAGATATGCAGAGGGGATGCATGCAGTTCCCCCTCCAATGACAGGGATCTACATCCCTTCTGGACCTGATAAAGAAATAGATGACTCACAATTTACATATGGTCCAAAGCAATCTAAACCTAGTGAATCTGATGCTAGGAGCAGTGACTTTAATACTTGTGAATCCAATTGTAGTGAAGAAACACATGAATCTATGCCTGAACCAGTTGTCAATGAACCCAAAGTAGTAAGTCAACCTAAAGTTTGGTCTGATGCTCCTATCATTGAGGAGTATGAATCAGATAGTGAAGATGAACATGTGTCTCTACCCACAAAAGAACAGGAAATACCTAGTTTTGCTTTTATTAATACTGATAAGCATGTAAAAACTCCTAGGCAAACTGTTATAGAACAAAACACATGTAGTCAGAGTCTTAAACCTGACAAAAAGGATTGTAGTGGTTTAATGTCTAAAAAACTGGGTTTGGGATATGGTTTTACCAAAAAGGCATGTTTTGTATGTGGAAGTTTTAGCCATCTTATTAGAGATTGTGATTTCCATGAAAAAAAGATGGCTAAACAAGCTGAGTTAAACAATAGGATGAGGAAGAAGTCTAGTCAAAGGGAGATTAGGACAATTTGGAATAATGTGCAAAGAGTGAATCATAAAAACCAATTTGTTCCTACAACAGTACTAACTAGAACTGATAAAATTCCAGTTAATACTGCTAGAGCTAGCGGTACTAACAATGTTAGTACTGCTAGACATAATTTTAAAAGTTAGGCAGTACTAACTAATGCTGCCAGGAAAATTAGTACTGTTAAACCTTTTGTGAATAGAGTTAGACCAAAAACTGTTTTACATAAAACTCATTCACCATTTAGAAGGCCTTTTAATAACACAACAACACTTAGAACAAATTTTTCATATCAAAAAGTTAATACTGCTGAGGTAAATGCAGTTAGTACTGTTGGGGGAAAAAGGGAAACTGCTGTTAAGCCCTCAGCAGGTTGTAATTGGAGACCAAAAAGATATTACTGGTACAAAATCTCTAAATACAATGGTGGATCAAGACCTAGAGATTGTGCTACTTTCAAAGATCCACTAGGCAGACTCAAGCCCAAACAGGCTTGGGTCCCTAAGAGAATCTAATCTCTTTTATTTGATGTGCAGGATTATCCACACAGAACTTCACTGAACAAAGGTATTGTTGATAGTGGATGTTCAGGCAACATGACTGGAAACATGAGCACTACCTTGCTGAATATCAAGCTTTAATGTGGCCCTGTTGCTTTTAGAAGAAGTAAAGGTTACATAACTGGTAAAGGTAAAATAAAAACATAAAAGTTAGATTTTGAGGATGTGTGCTTTGTAAAAGAACTTCAGCATTTCAATCTCTTTTCCGTGTCACAAATATGTGACAAAAAGAACAAAGTTCTTTTCACTGACTCTGAATGTCTTGTTTTGTCTCCTGAATTTAAGTTACCTGATGCAAATCAAGTCTTACTTAGAATCCCTAGACAAAACAATATGTACAGTTTCAATTTAAAGAACATTGTTCCTTCAGGAGGTTTAGCTTGTTTAATTGCAAAGACCACAATTGATGAATCTAACAAATGGCATAGGAGGTTGGGTCATGTTAACTTTAAAAATTTAAACAAAATTGTGAAGGGAAACCTTGTACGAGGTTTACCTTCAAAGATTTTTTAAAATGACCACACTTGTGTTGCTTGTCAGAAAGGAAAGCAACACAAGGCCTCTGAAGGCCAATATCAGTGAGGCTCTAATTAGTCAGCCCTTACAGCTTCTTATATCGGATTTGTTTGGACCTAAGTCTGTAAGGAGTTTAGAAACCATAAGTCTTTATTGCGCTGAGTTATCACTGATGATTGTTAGCAAGGTTTAAGTTGGGTGTTCTTCTTTAAGAACTACGGATGAAACTAGTGGAATACTTAAGGACTTTATAAGACAAATAGAGAACCAATTAAATCAAAAAGTTAAAACTATTTAGATGTGATAATGGTACAAAATTTAAGAACAAGGATTTTATTGAATTCTGTGGGTCAAAAGGGATCAAGAGGGAATACAGTAATGCCAGAACTCCACAACAAAATAGAGTTGCTGAAAGAAAGAACAGGACCCTTATTGAGGCTTTTTGCCCAGTCTATGCTAGAGATTCATTTTTTACCAACACTTTTTGGGCTGGAAGCAGTTGTACTGCTTGTGTTTTCTTAATAGGGTAGTGTGAGCCAAACCTCATAATAAAGACACCTTATTAACTTATTACTGGTACAAATTTACCAATCATAAGCTAATATAGGCCTTTTGGGCGGTGACATGATGTGACCATCTTGAATACCATTGGACTATTGGGCAAGTCTTGATGGGGAAATCAGTATGAGGGTTTTTATATTGGGATATTTTCTACAAAGCAAGGCTTGTAGGGGTATACAATTTAGAACCAAGAGAGTTTGAGGAAAACCTACACATACCTTTTTAGAAAATAAACCAATTGTTACAGGGAATAAGGACCCAACTTGGCTGTTTGATCTTGATTATTTAACTGATTCAATGAATTATCAACCTGTGAGATCAGAGAATCAAGCTAACAAACATGCCGGTCCACAAGAAGCTAATCAAAATGCATGTACAAAAGATATTATTGATGCAGGTGATTTTGAAAAAGAAGCTGAATTTGCTCAGGACTACTTTGTACTTTGCCATATGGTCTTCTTATTTCTTCACAGTCAAGAGGTCAACATCAATGGATGCAGGTGTGAAGCAACCTAACAAACATCATGATTTAAAGATGTTTGATAAGCCATAGTTATATGGAGGATCAAGTCTTTTTGGAGGTATCTGAAAGACTTAAAAGACCAAGAACATGATGTATTTTTGATGCAGCTGAAAGCCACTAAGAAAGAAGTTGCCCAAAAGTTTCCGAGGATTTGCTTTTTCATGCAGATAGCAAGAAGCTGCTAATAGCTAGAAGTACTACATAGTTAATTACTGCTAGCACACACTGTTTAGTACTGCCAGTCCGAATGGCTCGGAACTTATCCTTCATGATCTAACAAAATAATTGACCAAGATTGATTAAAAAAAATACCTGCACTTGAGGAAATTTATGCCAATCCTACTGATGGTATTTTTACAAATTCATCTTATGATGATGAGGGTGCAGTGGCTGACTTCACAAATTTAGAACCTGTTGTGAATGTCAGTCCTATTCCCACATCAAGGATTAACTCTATTCATCCTTCAACTCTAATTCTTGGAGATCCACAATCAGCAGTTCAAACAAGAAGCAAAGTGACCAAAAGTTCTAGAGCCCATGCTTTTGTAAGTTATATTCAAAAGGCAATGGATAAATAAATCATAAGGACTTCTAGCATTGTTTATTTGCTTATTTCTTGTCTCAAAATGAACCCAAGAAGATCTCTGAAGCACTTGAAGATGAAAGTTGGGTTGATGCTATGCAGGAAGAACTGCTGCAATTCAAGATTCAGAAAGTTTGGATTCTTGTAGATTTGCCTTATGGGAAGAAGGCAATTGGAACAAAATGGGTTTACAGAAATAAGAAGGATGAGAGAGGAGTGTTGTGGGTTAGAAATAAGGCAAGGTTAGTTGCTCAGGGACATAGGCAAGAGGAAGGGATAGATTATGATGAGGTTTTTGCTCCTGTGGCTAGGATTGAAGCCATTAGGATCTTTTTAGCCTTTGCCTCTTACATGGGATTCATAGTCTATCAAATGGATGTGAAAAGTGCCTTCCTGTATGGGAAAATTGATGAGGAGGTCTATGTGTCTCAACCTCCAGGTTTTATAGATCCTAAGTATCCTAAGAAGGTCTACAAAGTAGTGAAAGCTCTTTATGGTTTTACAAAGCTCCAGAGTCTGGTTAATGCTACGTTATCTACGTTCTTGTTGAAAGAATGGATACAGAAGAGGTACTATTGAACCAAACTCTTTTCATTAAGGAAGGAAAACATGATATCTATTAGTTTTAAGTTTTGTGGTAGGATATTTATATTTGGTTCTACAAAGAAATCTTGGTGTGATGAATTTGAGGCATTAATGAAGAGTAGATTTCAGATGAGTTCTATGGGAGAGCTCACCTTCTTTCTTGGATTACAAGTCAAACAGAAAGAAGATGGTATCTTTATAAGTCAGGATAAGTATGTTGCAGAAATCCTGAAGAAGTTTGATTTTGTCAGTGTTAAGACTGCTAGTACACCAATTGAGACCCAGAAGCCTTTAGTCAAGGATGAGGAAGCCAGTGATGTGGATGTACACCTTTATAGATCCATGATTGGCTCTTTAATGTACTTGACTGCTTCTAGGCCTGATATTATGTTTGCAGTCTGTGCTTGTTCTAGGTTTCAGGTCACTCCAAAGACCTCCCATCTAAGTGCTGTTAAGAGAATCTTTAGGTATCTAAAGGGCAAACCCAAACTGAGCTATTGGTATCATAGAGTGTCCTCATTTGACCTGGAAGCCTATTCAGATAATGACTATGCTGGAGGAAATCTTGATAGGAAATCCACAACAGGAGGTTGTCAATTTCTTGGCAGGAGACTTATTTCTTGGCAATGCAAAAAGCAGACAATTATGGCTACTTCTACTACAGAGGCAGAATATGTTGCTATCGCAAATTGCTGTGGGCAAGTTTTGTAGATTCAAAATCAAATGTTAGAATATGGGTTCAATTTCATGAACACAAAGATCTACATTGATAATGAAAGTACAATATGCATTGTAAAGAATCCAGTATATCACTCTGGTATGTGTTTAATTACACATACCTTTTACCTTTAAAAACAAGTTAAAATAACCAAAAACGGACTTAAAATGCCAAATATATGCTTGTTTTACTAATTGTGTTGTGCAGAGGAAGGATAATCTACGAAAAAGGGACGTAAAAACTAAGCCAAATCGGACAAACCGGAACACGGGAATGGGGAAAAGCGTGTGGTGGAAGACAAAGTCAAGACATATAGCCCAAGTGTTCAAAAAAGCAAACCCGGACAAATCAAAAGTCAAAAAGTGAAGGAAAAATAAGCTTAGGGGCCAAAAATTGCAAGTCCCAAATTATTTAATTGAAGGGAAAGAAGAAAAATATTGCAAGGGATCAAACTGAATTTCACCATTTAGTATTAACCACAAGGGTTATTTCTGCCAACCCTCCAAAGATGTAACCCAAAAGGACTTAACTTGCAATATCCTTTATAACATTCAGGGGGTATTTTTGCAAATTCCCAAGCGATTATAAACCCAAGGACTGAAATTGCAAAGACCCTATATAACCTTGAGGGGCTATTTGTGCTCAAACTCCTAAACTTAACCCTGGTTTTAAAGTAATGTATATCTTATTCAACCCTTTCCCGCCAAATTAATAATACCCCACAAACTCTCTCTGTCAAATCGTTGACCCTCCCCAATCCTCCAAACCTATTATAATCCTAAACCCCCACCCCACATGGACACTTATCCACTGGTTGCAATCCAAAAAAAACACACAATTTCGATCAAGGGTGTTAGATTTGAGACCTTGGGGCACCAAGATAAATGAAGGGGACCGGATTTAAATTTGGTTGAGTCACACTCTCACAACTAAACACAAGACGGTTTTTCGTGTCTACAAAGAAGCACACAAGGGAGAGAAGTCAAGTGTGCAATCCTATGCTTTATTACGTGCTTATATAAAGCTTTTGTAAGCCATTGTGGCAAAGAGTAGTTTTTTTTAGTATGTAATTTTTAGAAGTTCAGTTTTTAAATATTGTAATTCAGTTGAATTTTTATGTACGTGTAATGTTTTTTAATGAAAATTGAGATTTAACTTTTACATTTTGTTCTAAGCTACTTGTGTTTCTTTAAAAACCATATAAGCTCTTAATATAAGGACTTTCTAAACGTTTTCAAACTTTTTTACAATGATACCAGAATTATATTAAATGGAAAAAAAAATAAGGTCACTGTTTGATAGTTATAAGGATGAATGAGCAGTCTTGGATGGCTCATTGGGTGCTCAGTATAGCTTATTTATAAGCTAATGGGTAGGTTTTAGAGCTTATTTAGGTATTCATAATCCTGTTTTGAGCAAGGATCAAGGTATGCTTTCTTTTTAAATTTTTGCTTAAAAGTTACTGTAGCAACAACTTATTTTTGCTTATTCTTAGCTTATTCTTGTTTTTCTTACTTGTTTTGTCTATTTTGTTTGTTAATGTTTTTTAATGCCATTATTCAAGTCTTAAGTATAAACTGCCTAGATAGCTTATTTTTACTTTTTGCTTATTAGCTTATGAAAAATGCTTATTTCTTTTGCTTTTACTTTTTAGTGCTTTATTATTGGCATATTTGATAGTTGACTTCAAAAGTTTAAGCTTAATTCAGTCTTTTTAAGTTTTAAAATGCATTTTTTTTAAATATAAGGGGGTGTTTGGGTTAAGCCCAAAATGGGTAGAAATGGGAAGGTTATGGGTTGGTGTCAATTGTCCAACTTTGGCTTAAAGTATTAAGCCCTTTTGAGTCTGTTTTTCCAAAGTTTTTTAGTCCAAAAACTGTTTTTCAAGTTTTATAAGTGTTCTTTAAATCTGTTGGTTTTTGAAAAAGGTACAAGAGCTTATTTGGATAAGCTCTTGTATATTTGAGTTTTAGCTTCAAAGTGTGTCATTTGAGAAGTCTAAACAAGTTTTTAAAAGTGTCTGAGTCATTTGTTTCCTGAAGTCATAAATGCCCAAAAAGATTTTTTTGTGTCATCTTTTAGTATAAGAAAAGCTCTTTTTCAAAAGAAAAAATCAGCATGTTTACTTTGTTTTTAGAAAATGGAATTTTGAATATAAGCTTTTCATAAGCCCCTTTTCATCTGTTTTAACTAAGTTTTTCAATTTGAGCTTATTTGACAGCTTATTTTAAGCTGATAAGTTAAGCCCTTTTTTTAGTAAATTTGCCCTGGTGCAAAAGCTTGTTTTCAAACCCATTTTTCTTGGCTTATTTGTGTTCATTAGTTTAAGTCTTTTGCTTTTCTAGAAAGCCAATAAGCCCCTTTATTAAGCCCTAGATTTTCAGACCTTAAGTCATCCTCTAGGTAGCTTAAATTTAAGCTCAAAGTAGGCTTTTTGACTCGTTTACGTTACTAGTGTAGTAAATTGCTTATTTTCTTTTTCTAGCTTATTAGGAGCTTATTAGTTATAGTTTTTTATTCTCTTTTACTTATTTAGCTTGGTTTTCTGTTTGTCTTAGCTTATTCTTAAATTCCTTAGCTTGTTGTGTGTTTAAAATCAAAAAATCATGTGCCCTTAAGCTTGTTTAAGCTTTCTGTCTAGTTTAGCCTTTTTCAGCTTATTTATGTAGTTTTAATTCATAAGTGCTTATTAGGTTAAGTTATATAACCCCTTTCAGCTTATTAGTTCAAATATTAGCTTATTAGTCCAAAAAAGCCATAAAGAAAAGCCATGTTTGACTTTTAGCCATATTAAGCTTTCTGTCTATTTTCAATAAGCTTTTCCAGCTTATTTATAAGCATTCTCAAAAAGTCGTAGTTATAAAAAGTGATAAGCTTCATGTGTTCTACAAGTTTGTTTAAAAAGTTTTTGTAAAAAAAAAGAGGAGATAAGGGGAAACCTGGGTGAGCAAGACTCGAACCCGGGTCTCACCCTCAATACACCCCTTTTATAACCAAGACCCTTACCGCTGTGCCCTTGGGACTTCTACGTTAGAGTCCCAAGTGGTTATTCTTTTAACCTAGTTTTGCCCCTTTTAGCTATAAGCTCTTCCCAGCTTATTTCGAGCTTATTTATAAGCTCAATCTCGGGTTTCTTATTTTTCTTAGGATAGTTTTAGTGTCAAGTAATTTTAGTAATTTTTTCAGAATTTTTAAAAATAGTTTAGTATTTTTTATAATTTAATTTCGTTAAAAGTTTTAAAAATTCATAAAAAATACAAAAATTATCAAAAAAATATTTTTCTTTTTTAGAAAATTTTCTTTAGTCATATTTTACGTAGGAAAAATAGAAAAATTTTCGTAGGGTTATTTTTGTAAACTTTTGTTTTTTAAAGAACGGGTCTCGGGTACGGATCTTGACTTGACTCGTTTTTGGGTCAAACGACCTCCGTTTTCAGTCTAGTCTTTTTCATTCTTCATTATTAGTCCCCTAGAGTAGTTTAGAAGTAAAAATTTCTTTGTAGGGTTAATTTTTAAGATTTTAGGTTTTTGACCCCTTGTTCGGGATTCCTGCTCTCGTTTTTCAGCTTAATTTCATAATTTTTAGGTTTTTCTCAATCGTTTTTGTTTGTTATTGATTAATTTAGCTTTCTACTCTCTCAAATCATTAATCTCATTCAAACTCCAATTTTCCGACTGTATCGATTCTCCAGCACAGCCTCGTTGGGGATAAACGACCCGGGAACATTCTATACTACTTCCCGGTTTCATTGATTGTGTTTTTAGACTATACTTACTATATATTTTATATTTATTATATATTATATATATTAAAAGATATAGTTTAAAATTATTCAATCAAATTTTTGGCGCCGTTGCCGGGGAGGCTGTGAAACCGATTATCGTTACGTTTGTCAAGTTGTGTTTGAATCTGTGAATATTATCATATAAAAAACCAAAAAAAAAAAAACCCAAAAAGTACAAAAATATTTTCATTTTCTTTTTAGTATAATTATCATTTAAAGAAAAAAAAAACCAAAAATATAAAAACATTGTCTTTAATTATAAATAAAATTCACAAATTGGTAAAAATACCAAAATATAATATTCTCAATTGAGGTATTATCATAATAACTTCCGGTGAACTTGTTGGTTCCCAACTCGAACAAAAGATTTAAAAACTTGCCTTTTGTGTCACTTGCGAGGTACGGTTCACCTTTTAAAAGATAAACAAACTCTAAGAGGGGTATAAGGCGGGTTGTTCCGAGGAACTACGACCCTAAAGGAAAAAGGTTTTTAATAGCTTCGCGCTTTCCTATTCCTCCGCTCCTTTGTGCGTTTTTCTTTTCGAAGAGTTACCGAGAAGCTTGTCGATTATTAGGTTTAAGTGTCTTTTTCGTTGTCCGTTATTAAAATAAATTGTGAATTTACTTGTGATAAACCAAAAAGAACAAAAAAATTAGTGTAAATTTTCTTTCTTAGTGTATGCACACTCGTTCCCAAACTCGTAATCTTCATAATCAACAACACCAGGGCCCACCACCTGTTGTTGAACAATTTAATCTCGATAGAACACAATTGAAAATCCCAGATAATAAACTACTCCGATGGATGTATAAACCGGACTATGGCTCAGTCTGTTGAAGCACCCACCGCGGGGGTTACGAGGTGCTCTTCCTTGCCCGAAATCACCTGCAGGACAACTCTTTGAGCTCAAGCACGTCTGCTTAATCCCGTTCAAGCAGCAATTTCTTTGGACATGACAAAGATGTCTATGCCCACATCTGATATTTTCAACAAGATCACTTCTACGATGAAGTTCCCGAACGTCCCGAGTACGTCGGTTAAGCTTATGCTTTTCCCATTTTCCTCGAGGGGCAGCGCTGGATTTGGCTGAAAAAAGCGAACCCCCTCGATCGATTCAAATCATGGGATGATCTTTGTTTCAAATTCATCAACAAAAATTTTTCCCTCCGTCTAAAAAAACCAATCTTCGAGAATGATATCACGAGATTTCAACAAAGATTTGATGAGACGTTTTATGAAACTTGGTGATACCGATTTAACGATCTTCTTTCGGGAATGTCACATCATGGATTTTACAGAATTGATCAACTCGATACTTTCTATTACTTGCCTTGAACTCTAACGATCAAGATTCGTTAAATTCAGCCGCGGGTGGCAACTTTTTGGATAAAATGCCTCGTGATTGCCTAAGAATCATTGAAAGCAAATCCAAAGTTCGTAATTCACGTAACAAACCAGTTGTTTTCCAAAGTGAGTTACGGCACTTCACCCCCGGAATCTATTCCGATGTTGCTTGAGTTGAAAGATATGGTGTCAACTTTAATTCTTGATAAGGAAAAAATCAATCTCCCGCTCCTACTCCCTAAAAGCGGTGGTTGAGGAAAGTTGTGTTACTTGCGGTGGTTGGAAGTGCTCATTCTACCAAAACTTGTCAGCCACCCACTAGCAATGTTTATCGAAGAATATATTCAAGGATAGTCTTCAAGCAGACGCAGCTAACTAAAACCAAGGAAACACGGTTATCGAGCACCGATTTCAAATCAATTCGACCTCCTGGTTTTTCCTCCCGATTTTAAAACATATCATAATGGTGCAAATCAAGGGAAACATTCAGGAATCGTTACAACCCAAAACTAAGGGTAATTTCAATCAAGCTCCAGCTTACCAACCCCCGGTTCATCAAGGTCAAATCTATCGACCTCAGGTTGTTCAACCTCCTGCTTATCAAGCTCCCGCCTATCAAGCTCCAGCTCCTCAAATTCAAGGTGTGTATTCGAAGGACAGATTCCAAGCACTACGTAAAGGCTAATGATGCGGTGATGAGGAACATGCAATCAAGGTCAAAAACTTGCAAAATCAATTGACCAATCTCACGGACATGCTTTCCAAATTTGTCACTTCCAATACCGCCTCTACTTCGGGAACTCTCCCTAGTAACACGGTTTACGAACCGAAGGAGGATTTATTAGGGTATTATCTACTCGAAGTGGTGTTGCTTTCAAGGGACCCAGATTCATACTACTTTCCATCTCCTTAAAGTAGTAGAACGTGAACCCGGAGTGTCACAAACGATAGAGCTTCCTATCTATAATGGAAGCACGAAGCGTCCAACCTCGGTTGTCCCTGTTGTCTATCATGAATCAATCTCTAAGCCCGTAAATGCTCCAGTTAGTGCTTCAAGGCCTAACAAAAAGCATCAAATTCCAATTTCCTTTCAAGAAGAAATGATGAAAGAGCGTCGTGAAATAGCATCGAATAAATTGAGAAAATTCTATGAAATCTTTAGAGATTTATGTTTCGAAATTAGCTTTACGGATGCCTTTCGATGTTTTGCCAAAATTCAGCCCTCGTCTCTTAAAACTTTAATGGAAACAAAGAAATGTTGAAGTGAACTGGCTAGAACCCACTTGAATGAGAATTGCTCAGCGGGTCATTCCTAAACAAGTTACCAAAGAAACTTGGAGACCTGTACGATTTCTTATTCCATGTGAATTCTCGGGGATTTATTACATGCAACGCCTTGGGCCGGATCTTGGGGCAAGCGTTAATCTTATGCCAACTTTGTATGGAAAATTCTACTCTCTTCCGAACTAACAGACTTGCATGTCGCTTGAGCTCTTGGGGATCGATCAATCTCTGAACCAATCGGTATCGCTGAAGACGTCTATGTAACGGTGGGAAAGTTCCAATTTCCTGCAGATTTTGTGGTCGTCGATTTTGAGCCAGATGTCTTTGAAATGTCTTCCTCACGAACTCTGAGTTGATGATAACCAGATCTCAGGTCGATCTTAGAGTAGACTCTTGACCCTTGCAATTGATCAAACAAATCGTCGATCCTCGGAAGTGGGTATCGGTTCTTCACAGTAAGCTTGTTCAGTTCACGATAGTCGATACACATCCGAAAAGAACCATCTTTCTTCTTAACAAACAAAACCGGTGCTCCCCAGGGTGAGGAACTCGGCCTTATAAATTCTCTGTTAGAAAGTTCTTGCAACTGAGTAGACAACTCTTGCATTCTGGCTGGTGCTAATTGATACGGTGCTCGTGCTACAGGTGCAGCACCAGGGACTAAGTCGATTTAAAATTCAACTTGTCGAGCAGACGGTAATCCAGGCAGATCTTCTGGAAAGACTTCGGGAAATTCCCGTACGATCGGTACGTCCTCAAGTCGCCTCTCCTCCGACTTATCCTCAGCTTTCTTGGACGTAACTTGTGCCAGATAAACTTGACATCCTTTCTCAATATACTTTTGGGTCTTCGTGCACGATATGATATTCAACTTACTTCCGTTGTCGCAATTATCACCTCGGATTATCAACACCTTATTTCCATAAGGAATACGAACAACCTTCTCGTCACAAATGATCAACGCATGGTACTTCGCCAACCAATCCATGCCAATGATGACGTCAAAACTACCAAGCTCTACGGGCATTAGATCTATGTCGAACGGATGGCCTAATAATCCTAACATGCAACCTCTAAGAACAATATTTATTTCTGAAATTCTTCCATCGGCAAGTTCTATGGCATAACTAGTGTCTAAAGTGGTTGTGTAACATCGAGCAAAGCACTTAAGGTAGTCGACACAAAATTTCTATCGGCACCCGAATCGAATAACATAGAAGCATAACAGTTATTGAGAAGAAACGTACACGTGACAAGGTTGGAATCAGGGTTTGTTCCTCCTCCTCCAATGGCGTAAGCTCTCGCCGTAGTTTCGTTACCTCCAGTCTGGTTTCCAGTCTTGTTTCCATTCTTGTTTCTTGTCTGGTTTCCATGGTTCCGATTCCTCAACTTAGGACAATCCCTCCTGAAATGTCCTGGTCTACCACACTCATAACAAATAATACCCTGCTAATTTCCAACTTGATCCCTATGAGTGTTTGGATCAATAGCAGCCCTACAATCCCTAGTCTGATGTCCAACCTTCTTACAGTTTCCACACCTCATAGTACACAACCCTTCATGGTGCAACCTGCACTTATTGCAGTAGGGTAGTGGCCCAGCATACCCCTTTCTTTCATTGTTCCCAGCCGTATAAGCTCTGGCCACATTCTGCCCACTAGTATTTTGCCTCTTGAACGGCGGTTGCTGTCCACGGTTATCCCTTAGGTTACTCTCCATCCTCCTCTTATTCTCAGCACTCCTTGCAGCATAACCCTAGACCTTCTTGTCCATCAATTGGTTAGCAATGCGTATAGCATCTTGGAGTCTGGCTGGATTCGCAGCAATCACATTCCCTTGAATGTTGTCCGGTAAACCTCCAATAAACCTTTCCACTCTGTCTTCTTCATCAGGGACCATTCTAGTACACAACAAAATCAACTCCTGAAACCTTTGAGTGTAAGCAGTCAAGTCATTTCCTTTCATGGTCAGATTCCACAATTCAGTCTCCATCTTCTGGATTTCATTCCTTGGACAGTACACTTCTGTCATCAACTCAATCTGTTACTACCCAAATTTTCATGGCATATGCAGCCTCAACACCAATGGTTCTCTTATGAGAGTTCCACCAGGTCAAAGCACTGTCCTGCAGTGTGCATGTAGCATATTTCACTTGATACTTCGGTGGATAATTACTGATATTGAACACAGTCTCCATCTTCTCAAACCAGCGGGTCAATCCAACAACGCCTTCGGTTCCCGAGAAATTTTGTGGCTTACACTTCAAAAAGTCTTGGAAAGTGCACTCTCGAGCCACTGGCATGAAACCTCCATAATTCATGCCATGGTTTCCATTCCTGTGTCCATTTCCTCCATTTCCGTTTTCTCCGTTTCCTCCATTTCCATTTCCTCCGTTTCCTCCATTTCCATTTCCTCCGTTACCTCCATTTCCACCTTCTTGTTCATCCCCATTCTCATTCAGGGGTTCAAGGGTCCTTGCGGCTTCACGAGCCTCCATCTCTTCAGCTACTCGGCGAGTAACCAATTCTTTAACCTCCTCATGAGTCATGGACGCTCCAGATCGGGTGTTAGGCATCTTCCTACAACATATCAACATAACACTCGATGAGATTTCTAGGTGATGCGAGATCACTAACGGTATTAAATAAAATTTACGGTTAATCACATAGAAAATACACGATCGAAATATATTCACGGAAATCCCATAATGTATGACGCAAGAGCATAAGTAAATCAAATCATGACATCATATCATAGATAAATACCAATTTCATATCATCGAACATTAGTGATTACATCACATTAGTTTCAAAATACAGAAAATACGAGTTTCTAACAATACGGTCGCTACTAGACGCTACTGATCGATAACACTAATGAACACATCTAAGGAAGATAGCCCATCCTCGAGTCTGCCGACCCTCACTCGGTCATAAAATCGAAGTCGTCGCATCTGCCTCAACTCTCTCTGCATACGTGACATGCCGCGCTAGAGTCGGTCAACTCTCTGACTCTCAACACTCACGGTGCCTCTAAGCCTCCTGTTATCCCTCTCTAACTTAGCAACCCTCTCAGTCAAAGCAGTAACTGTCGACTCAACCCCAACAATCCTATGTCCCTGCTCTCTCTGAACTCCCTCAATAGCCTGTATATGATGGACTGGGATAGCCTGAGTGTGATCATGGAACCTCTGAACCAAATCTCCCAATGTCTCATACGTACTCTTACTGCTCCCTCCTGGAGTATAGGCTTAGGAAAATCCTCTGGCATCGCAGGATGCGTAACCTCTAAACTCTGACATTATCTCGGGCCTCTCACACCCGTCTTTGTCTCATCTCGATCAACAGCCTCAACTACAACTCTAGCATCAATCCCTCTATCCCTAAGAGCATCTGCGTAAGCAATACACTCGTCAATCTCTGACTGAATCTCTGGATCAATATCCTGCTCTAAGAGAGGTCATACTAAACCACTGACAATTGCATCATCCCTCAACTATTCTCTAGGATCTACCTCTAAATTGTCAGATAACCAGAATCCTTAACTCTCTTAGGCGATGGTATCAAATCAGCACAGACAGGAGATAAAGCTCCGGATATAGGTGATAATGCAGGTACAGACGTCATAGGGGACCTACGTCTCTTGCGAGATGGCCCACAGAAGTACTCGCTAAATCAAGGAGAAGAAATGATATGACATGAGTGCCCCGATGAAGAATCAGATGAAGCATCTGAATGAAAATCTGATGATGCCTCAGATGATGAATCTGAAGAAGAATCTCGAGCTGAATCATCTGGAGAAAAATAATCTGATGAAAAATGATCAACAGGATGTCCTACAGCAAGCTGCGGAACAAGAAAACCGTCCAAACCCTATTCCTCACAATCATCATATGTTTCGAGCCCATTAGGCATGATACAGTACGGTCGGACCTGGAAGAATAGGTTGTCCTGGTGTGAATCTCATAACCTGACGACGAGGTATGATAGGTGATCTCTATGTAGAAGCGGTAATCTCAGTAAAAGGCGTACCATGGGTAGGTGATGGTGGTGTATCTGGTGTATCAATGTCTGTGGTGTCATCATCCGATGATAAAAATGGTGAGATAGCTGGTAATGGTGGTATATGGTCTAATGATGGATCCTTATGGATCAGACTCTGAATCAGATGCAGGTGAGTAATCAAAGTGAAGCATGGTGTAATAGTCTGGGGAGGGTGGTATAGTAGGTGCTATGATAGGTGTCTCTGTGGGTATCACTGGTATGTCAGTCTGAGTAGCGGGTGGAGTAATCATTGGTGTGGTGTCAGGAATAGTAGTAGGGATAGTACCGAACAAGATCACTCATCCAGCAGGTGTCCCCACGCTATCCTCTAATGAATCCGAAGAAATTGAGATAACTGAAATAGGCCATAACTGCAAAGCAAGTTCATATAAATCATCTTTATATCAACCATGCATGATGCAAAAAATATGAATGGGTGGATAGGTAACTGGATGAATGCAAAATGAATGAATGAATGAGTCATCGAGTACGTCATGATAGGATGAAATAAGAAATACTAGATATACTTAGTATTTAATACGTATATATTATTTACGTAGTACTTAGTTATGTATACATACTATGTAAGGTCATGGCAAGGCACATTTCACGTAGGTCACATATGGTTTTTAGTCCAGACCTAGTTTATACTTACCTGGTTCTATTTAAACTTAGCTCTTGATACCAATCTGTCACACCCCCAGACGGGGCCTGGACGGAATACATGTCCGGAGGCGTGACTTTATTGAACATCTCAAGTACAAAGCGTAAAGAACAGACCCTCTAAGGGTCACGTTTTGAAAAATAAAACCGTTGCAAAGGGTTTTAAATAATAATATAAGGTTTTTACATCGATTATATTTTAAAAGATTCAAAGTTAAAATGCGAATGCTTAAAATAAGTTCAACACGTATTTTAAGGGAACAAGAGATTAAATTCTGGTTACGGTCAGACAAATAGTCTTCACAATAAGTAAAGAAACAGCATCCATGCTAAGCCCCCCCCCACCCCACAAACCTGAGAAATCATGCTTAAAACGTCAACATAAAGTTGAGTGAATTCATAGGTTTAAGTTGAAACGTTGTTATATGACCAAAAAGATATCAAAAACTTATGCGACAGTTATAACAGTTAACTACTTCAACAATAAAAAGTATGTACGTTGCACTAAGCTAATGACATGAAGCTAATTAGCGAAGGGATTGCATGATTACATTGCTATAAGTATTTGTTTGCCTTAAGGAGTCCGACCAAAGAAACATAACCAAAATAAGGACATGACTTATATCTTTTATTGGGCGCCGTGGGTAGTGAGCTGTACTCACCACGGATAAGGGATAATTTAGTATCAATAGATCTATTTATTCATTCGCGCCATCCCTCGACAGGTTCTCCAGTCAAGGATTGACAATTAATGATATTTTTTTATAGTTTATTTTTTTTATTTTGGGCAGTATAGTGGTCTAAAAGTACTTAGGCAAAAGTAACAGGAAAAAAATCTACGTAAGTACTTGTGTCAGTTTTAAAAACAAGCAATGATTATCACCCCAATTATAAAAAATTTTGTCAACAACGAGTAAAAGAGTGGGGCTCTGATTCACCTTGATCGATTATAGTAATGAGTACACGTCAAAAGTAGGGTCACTCGGAACGAACAGTGGTACACGGGTATGACCTAGAAGAATACGGGTTTCTATTTAGTCTCAGAAAGTTAATCGTAGGTAGTTGATGCATGAACGTCTATTATTTATTTTGGTTAATCGCTTTTATGATGTACTTATATACCATTAGGCATCGGTTTTCATATATATGCCTTAAGTTGTAAGTAAGTAACGTATATAATTTTATTTTACTATATAAATGTAATATTATATTATTATTATCGTATAAATAATCTTGTTATTTATAATTTGACGTTTCCCAAATCGTTAAGTAATTTAATCAAAACATTTTATTATTTATGTTTTTCTAAATAATTTCTAAGTATAATATTTTTACAAAAATTCGGCATGACCCGTTCGTGTTTACTCACTTTTCCAAAGTCGTAGACTTTATCAAAAACCAATCTCAAACCACTAGTTACATTTTACAGCTCAACACAATCGCTTTTCATTTAAAACAAGTCCAACAGAGTCACAAAAAACCCTTATTGGGCTTTTTGATCCAATAAGCCTCTTTTAATATAAAGTATGAATTTTATAAGTCAGATATACTAAGAAGATAACAAATAAGTTCTAGGTTCATCGATAAGCTACTACAAGCTCATGATAAGCTAAGACAAATAAGTCAAACCCATAAGCTTATGTAAAAGCTTGGGTCGTGGGTTGATGTTATTGGTGACGTGGGGATTTTAGGCATTATAAGACTTATTTGGTGCTTATTGGTTAAGTTCAATAAGCTTTAATGATTTTACTCTTCCAAAAATAAGCTAGAGATAAGCATATAAATATTAAAGTACAAGAAATAAGTTTGAGAAATATTTCTTTATGTTTTCTATATCACACGTGTACATATATGTATTGAACAATTTCTAAAATAATCAAACTAGCTCTCAAATAAGCTCATAACATAAGTCAAATAAAATAAGCTTAAAAGTATAAATATTATTACATGAAAATAACCACGATCACAAAACTACGATTTCCTTGTATTCCTTTTTATAATTTTTGAACCATATGTATACCCTTTTAGGGTTTATGTATTTTCAAAATCATTCTTTTACTAAAATAGTTGTAACAAACATTTATGCATCAAGAAGAGTAAAATAATTACTAGTTATTTTAAGGTTGAAGACTTACAAAGAAAGGTGATTTTTAGAGATGAACAAAGATCAAGAACAACCCAAATGTTGTTTGTTTTATACCCGAATGATCTTAGATGATCAAACCTTCAACTTGTCTTCAAATGTAAATGATCAAAGATGAAAAAAAATGTATGGATTTGTGTATGTTTGTGTTGGTTCGTGTGTTTTAGAGAGAGAGAGTGCAAGAGAAAATGAAACTAGTATGTGTGTGAAGAATGAGAATGAAATGATAAACAAATGAACTTGTATACAAGATTTACACACTCTCACACACACACACACACACACACACACACACACACACACACACACACACACACACACACACTTTAGTGTGTACCGTGGCTAGGGAGGACAAGAAAGGGGGACCAAAATGATCCGCCAATCAAATGATAGTGTGTACATGTCCTTAACATTAAACTTGCAAGCTTGTATAGAGATATTTATCAAAAATTTGAATTCCTATTATGCACATGCATCGATAGACGAGGAAGGCGGGGGGGGAGTGGCGGTTATAAGAGACCAAGGGGGGGACCAAATGGCTTCCAACTTTCTAGGGAACACTTGCTCAAATTGAATTAATTTCCAAAGCCTTTTGCTTGCAAATACATATGTATAGATTTTAAACGCACAGTACGCAAATAACGAAACGAGTAACGGCATCACGAAAAATTACAAAATTTTAAATATTGCTTTAAAACATAAAAACACGGCTATTGCCAAAATACTACAACGATTGGTGTCCCGGTTCGCTCCCGGTGATGATTCTCAGATAATAACGAAACAACTTCCTGGTTAAACGGTAAAGCTAAACGAAACTTTTAAAAATTCAAATTTCTACACGGAAACGGCTACTTTATTGAACGGAAATTCTCGGGTTGTTACAGTTTTGGTATAGTCGATTTGATTTCTTAGTTGGTATTGTCGATTTGATTTAGTTTAGTTTTGGTATAAAATTGTAAGCCACCATTTATAGCGTTTAAGTTGTAAGAGGTTAGTATTTCCACATGATTAGGAACATTATATTTTGGGTAATCATGTTTATAAACTGTAAGCCCACCACTAGCGGGTTTGTTAATCTTGTTTCATGGGCAATATATTTAAGTGTTTATTTTTATGAACTGATTATATCAAACAATTTAGATTTTCTAGTTTAGGTTTTTCAATTATCATGGAAAAACTGCCTTAGTCTATATGTTGTTTAACTATCATCAATAATTGTTATTTCATTATTTATTAGGAATATCGGCTAGATTCATGTTAGATTATTCGGCAAACTTGCATTATTCCTGACTACGCGCGAACTCAACACTTTTTTTTTATGTGTAAATAAACATAAACATTTATATATGTTAATATATATATCTTTACAACTAGCAAAGGTCAGCTCTCTCGAATTCATGTAACGGAAGCTGTTTAGAGAACTCCGGGTCGTTATGTCCCAACGAGGCTAAAATGGAAAATCGGGAGACGATTGATGATTGGTGTTTGAGTTAACAAGGAATGATGGAATTAAACTGAATATAAAATGCACATAAATTTAAACAAAGAAATATGCTGGAAATGGAATTAAGCTAGCAAAGGCAAACACTAAAAACTTTTACACTAAGGCACAAATTAAGCTTAATAAGCTTTAGACTGACAAATAGTTCTAATCTAAATCTAAATAAGCAAATTAAGCATGCAATTAAGCTAAATTAAACAAGAGAAACACAACAGTACTAACAACAGTACTAACAGTATTAACTACCAGTACTAACTTAGAGTTAGTACTGCTAGGCTTAAGTTAGTACTGTTAGCTAAAGGTTAGTACTGCTAGCCTTAACAAAACACAATTAAACAAGAAATAAGCAAATAAGCTAAAACAGAAGGTTAACTACCCAAAATAAGCACTTAAGCATAAGAATAAGCAACCAGAATGCCTATAATGATAAAAGCTGAAAACTAAACTGATAAACTATTATAGTTATTTGAAAAGACAAATATGTTATTACTGAAAACAGTAACTAAAATAAGATTTAATTACTCTAAAAAGCTAAAGAAATCTTTAAACATGATGTAATAATAAAGCTGGGTGAGCTAAATTGAACTGACCAGTAATAACTGTTCTAAACTAAAACAAGTAATTAATTGGTGTTTGTAATGGTAGTGTTAAGTTAGTAATGTTCCTAAAAAGAAACTAACTAGTACTAACTGAAGGTTAATACGGCTTGTTCACAAAACAGCTTTACAATTTCAAAAAATATTCTTTATTTCAAAAACTAATTAACAACAGATTATCAAATAACAAAGTAGAAACACTTATAGCAATTTTCAATCCATAATTATAGCACTGTAAATAAGAATGATTAGGTCTAGCAGTATAATATTAAAACAACAGTTTGTATAAAATAAAACTAGAAATTTGCAATAGAAAGTAAAAGTAAGAAATAGGAGACTTACTATCCCTTGTCAAAACAGGGTCAAACAATGGGAATCTACAAGTCTAGCTTGCATTGAACAAGATAGTGAGAGTCCTTAAGCACCATCCAAAACTGGATTATCATCCATAACATTAGCTGAGGTATATTGAGAGTGCATTTGTGTGTTATTCTCTATACTACTTAACTTTTTAAGTTCCTTTAGTTAAATACAGTTTATAAACAAGCTGTATTGAGAGCTCTTTGAACACAAAACAACTCATTTAAGAAACTTAAACGCTTGGGATTATAAGTGACTTTAAAAAACTCAAACTTGCATTAAACTGAAAGTGTTACACAGATGAAAGTAAAAAATTATAAAATTAACTAAAAATAAGCTAAGTTAAATTAAAAAAACTAAAAACTAGATGGCCTCAAAGGCTTACAAAAAGCTCTATTTATAGCTGAAGTCTTGGACTTGCAGCTTGTGCTTCTTTGGAGAGATAAAACCAAGTGTGCTAGTTGTGTGAGGTGAATCTAGAGCAAATCCCAGCCTTTGATTTCTTTTGAGCTTCTTTGGAGATCAATTCTAGCCATCGATGTGCTTTGGGGAATGGTAGGTTTGCCAACATGACTTTATAAAGCTGGGGGAAGTAGGGTGGATGAAATGATTTGGTAGGATGTTGAGTGATTTTGCAGGAGAAGTATGGGAGCAAAACAGGGTGCTGGCTGGTTTTGGTATTGGCTGGGAAGTGGTTTATCTAGTTTGGGCTATGACAGAGGAGGATTGAAGATGATCTTAAGGGGTATGTTTGGTTTTTGTACAAGAAAAGGGACCCCTCCACATCTTTCTTATTTTTCATTCCCTTTTTCCCCTTTCTCTTATTTTATAATGATTGTTTCCCTTATTGAGACATTAATCTGCCCTTGTGGTTTTTATTTAATTTAACTTAGGGGTTTGCATTTTTGACCTGCAAGTTATATTTTTCTTTGCTTTTTCTTCTCGGAGTTGACTTGACTTTGATTGGGCTTCGTCTTCACACACTTTTCCATCCCGTGTCCGGTTTTGTCGCTTTTTGCTTGGTTTTTCGTCTTTTTGTGAGATATCCGTTCCTGCACAACACAATTAGCAAAACAAGCATATATTTGGCGTTTTGAGTCCGTTTTTGGTTATTTTAGCTCGTTTTATGAGTATATAGGTATGTGTATTTAAGCCACATACAAAAAATCCCCAAACTAAGATGTTGCGTGTACACGCTATGCTTGAAGTAAGCACTCGAGAAACTTTAAATCTCCAAATCCCTCGACTAATAATTGGAAAAGTAGCCAAGCGTTTATCAAAGGGAATAAAAGAATCAATAGCCTCGACAAGTCCCGGTTCTCACCAATTTTTATATTTACACAACTACTCTAAATTAATTTTTTTTTTTTTACATGTTTGACTTCCTTTATTTATCAACAATGGGATCATAGAATGAGAAACGTTCGTAGAATAATCCACGGACGTCTGTCGGATTATTTCATCGTCAACGATTTTTTTCACAAGTCCAAGATAAGCAATTAAAACATTGATCATTGTCGATACAGTTTAGATGTTAAGGCCCCTCATACTTATGGAATTGTGAACTTTTTACTCCCGAATGGATTATGATTTGAATGTGTGTGTCGCTTCAAACATAGATCAACTTATTTTCATGTAATAATTCAAGTTGTATCACGACTCAAATGCAACATACTTATTAGGTACTTGTTATACTTGATTTTAAACCATAGATCTTTTTGCAACATATTTTCATTTTCATATGTTCTTAAAGCCTGGAATGTGTTGCTTAGTTTGAACACCTACATAGGCCTCGCTCCCTTGTTGGATATCGAACAACAATGACCGGTGTTCTTAGTTTGAAACCTACTCCGTTGCTAGCGTAGTGGGGAAAATCACATCAAAACCTTCCTTCCTATTATGGCTAAGGATCGGTGTCTTAGTTAGAACCCTCACCTGGTGGGGGGGGCGGGGGAGGGGGGGGGGGGGGGGGGGGGTGGGGGGGGCGGGGGGGGGGGGGGAGGGGGCCTTTCTTCCAGAGGGAAGATATCTCAACACACCAAATCCCTAGAAGTCAAAGACGTGTTAGTGTGACCCCCACCTCGTGGTTAGCGGAGTGGGGATATCAAGTTCATCTTTTATGCTCCTATATGATCAAATGTAAGCTCATTGCATAATTTACAATATTCATGCTTTTTGCCATTCATACTTCATTCATGCTTCTTTGGCATTTTATCTTTCAAAACCTTGCTTTTAAAGAATCAAGTTACAAATTTGAAGCTTTTTTTGAAAACATCGATTGACTTAGTTGGAACAAGTAGTATGATTTTGGTGGTTTAGTAGCTTTGGAGAAAAAGTACACAAGTTATTCATATTAAGTTTTGAAGACGAATTTGCTTAAACAATAATACTTATATTTAACTCTATCATTTCTTGTTCTTCACCTTTTTAAAATTCAAAGCAATAGAATTCGTGAAAGCTCGGCCTGAAGGAACTAGCTAGGGCTCAATACGCCCGATCGAGTCAAAAATTATTCTCATTCTACCCAAAAGAAAAATCAAAACTGTGACAAAACACTTATTTTATTTTTGAAAAATTTTTAAAATTTTCATTTTTTTTGGTATTTTTGCAAAAATTTTGGTGAAAATACGGGATTACGTGGAAACAATGCTGCAGGCAACAATCAAATCGAAGATACCCCCCCAAACTAGTACTAAACATCGTCCTCGATGTTTCAAAGGGGTTCTTACGCAAATCTAAGGCCGTTTATGAAATGTGCCAAAAGATAAAACGTTAGTCGATTAGATTTGGATACTGGATTCCCAAAATGAAGCTGAGGATGTGAAACTCGAATGATCGAATAGACAAAACTGAGAACACGAGAGCCTTCATAATCCGGGCAATCCTGGACAATAAACAACAACACGAAACACGGGTGATAGAAAAGACAAGCTATCTCACACAACAAACAACACTTATTCATACAATTACAACTACGGATAAGCATGGGTTGCCTCCCACGAAGCGCTTGTTTTTCTGGTCGCTGAGCTTGACCTTATCCCCCATACTAGAGCTTTGTCAAGGAGGATAAAAGTGGACTTGACGAACACTCAAATGAGGAGTGTTGGCTCCAAGAATCAACATTGGGCTATCAGAAGAAAGTTGGAAAGCTTTCGAGTCACAATGTGATGAAGACTGAGGAGATTTTTCCTCGATAGAAAGATCATCGTGATTGATGACTGAAGCAGAAATGAATTACACAACAACAGAGAAGGAGATCTTGCAGTATAGTTTACGCTTCGAGAAGTTTCGATCAGAAACCTACAGACATACTAAGGATGAATAGAGATAATATTTCGAGACCACAATCTCGCCGCATTATCAAATATTCTCTTCTCCAACAAAGAAAGCGGCACGGCCAAAGCACGATCGCTTTGATCTCGCAGGTCTATCTTACTTCATTAGAATTAAGATTTTAAGGTTACCGATTCTAAGGGAGCTAAAATTATGCAGCAGCATGACACCTCTCTCATCGTGAAACCCATTACGAAAATACATTTGATCCAAAAAGATCACCGAGCACTTTTCCTTTACGAGACTTTAAGTGTATTAACTTCCAAAGAACGCAACAAGTACCATCCTGAGGGATCGCACACGACTTGAGCATGAAGCTACCCACTGCAGGTAAATTCATAAACATAAGGAATGTCTACTCAAGAGAAAAAACAAGTCTCTCTCTTAAAGATGTTAAACAATTTTCTCTTCTCAGGGATGATTCCCTTTTTCTTTTGTCAGACTGTGAACGCACTGATCAAATGCATCCGAACGGTGTGTAGATGGCAAAGAAGCTTTTCTCGAAAATTCCGACAGACTTAATAGATGTTCAATATGCTGAGTGCGCCCCACACACCGGGGGTAACACTATTGGCCAACTTTGCGCCGCGTAAAGATATGTTTTTCGATCCCACATTTTTCCTTTTTGGCCAGCAACGCAGTTTATAAAAAGATGCGTGCCTACGAATTTGTCAATAAGCTTGTGATAGCTTGTCAAGACTAGAGCAGTCAACATTCTCTCTCACAAAACGTGATGAGATGCCGACACAAAGAGTGCAACCAGCTGCGAGATTTTCGATTTATGGGGAACATTGAGATTTTAATGGGACGCGCACTCTATTTTCCGTTATCTATGTATGTAAACAAATATATCTAAGTACAGCACCGCAAACCGGGTTAAACTTCATCCACAGAGGGCTTGACAAGCAAAAGCGCGCAAAGATCCCTACCATACGATGCTAGTGAACGAATACTTGTTACAGAGTTGAGAATCGATTAAAAGAGCGTCTATTCTCCTCGTAGATTCGGTGCTGTTCCGAAGCAATCATACGCGATCGTGGACCCATTTTTTGTAATGACAAATTTGATAAGGTTCATGTTCAAAATCTGGTGTCCACCCATTGTCTTTCAACTCCTTACCACCCTTCAGAATCAACGAGTGGAACTCAAGTTAGAAGAGTCCAACGAATCGAGAGTATCCATCAAAAGAATTTTCTGTGGAGAGGAGACAATGGATAAGAGATTAGTAAAAAACCGTGCCTTATCAGGTCCGTGACACAAACTAGATAACTGCGCATTAGCGTGGGAGCTTTTATAGATCCGCATCAAGTCTCCAAGATGCAGTATGTCAACCGTACAAAGTTAGTCTATGGAAAAAGCGTGTCATTATACCAGTTGAAACTAGAACACAAGGTAAGCGACATTTGGGCTCATTAGAAGCATGCCAATTTCCAAACATTACATCAAGACCAAAGCTGCGCAGATCTCACATCGAAGCTTCAACCATCAATGAACTCAAAACGAAGCTCGTGATCAAGGCTTACTGGATATAATCAGCAAATTCTACAAGGAGTAAGTCCAGAAGAAGCTACACGAGATATTTTCCACGATAGAAGAACCACGAATCTTCAATGTTGTGTGCAAGTCTTACTTTTCAACTCCACAGATCAAAAGAATTTCAGAGTCCGGAACAAAGTCACAAATCCCCTCGTTGGTCCAGGGCCGCGAGTTTACACAAATCACTTTACACCGAAGTTTATCCTTATGGCACTAGCCAAGTTGTCCATGCCGATGGTTTCTACATTCCTCAAAGTCCAACTGCCCCATTTTGAAGCCTACTATGGAGGGATAACTACCACCTTGAGTTTATCCTTAGTGACCTCCAAACTTATTCCCCAGGACAAAACTAAATTCAGGATCGACTGCGGCTTTTCTGCCACTCGGTGACCAAAAACAAGGAGCCGATTCATAGGGATTCACTCCAGCTTATCCTTTCTATTTTCTTTCTATTTCACCTAGTTATCTCATGTGTATCCGTTATCTGTTAGAGACAGGTTCTTGTGCTCTATCCTCCAAGTTCTCGATGTTTGTTTGTTTTCTTAGTTATGATTTTGGCAGGATTCTCCCAACAATTTCTTTAAAGCCATCTCGTGTCCACTTGATTTGTCCCATTCTAATCTCGAGCCAATCTCATCCATTGAATGAAATTATTTTTGGGGAATCCATACCTTTCATCAGTATCGAATTAAAACGTTTAATCTTTGCATACCTCATAAAACGGCGTTAAGATTTACATATAGAACCCGACTTAAACAATGAGGACAATGTTTTGTTTTAAGTATTGGGAAGGGAATCTAATCGATTGAATGTGCTTGTTTCTATTGTTTTGTTCTCACATACCCGTTTTTTTCTCCCCCACAAAAAAATAGCAAAAAATTTTAATTTTTCAGTCTTGTGCAAAAAAATTTAATTTTTCAGTCTTGTTATTTATTCCAAAAAAAAAAAGTGTTAAGACACAAATGTAGGTTTTCCGTTGGTAAGAATAAGAAGTAATTTTTGACCCGATCGTACGTGTAGAGTTCTAGCTTTATCCCTTAACAATTAATGATGATAGTTTTGTCAAGTCCTCACGTAGACTTTAAACATGCTAGACTTTGAAACGTTAGTAAAAGAAAACTTGTGCTAATTCATAGTATATTTTAAATATGCCGAGTTGGATTTTATAGGGCTAAGTAAATTGCAAACACTCGCTTGCCAAAGAACACTAAATGATAGGTTATATATAAGTCATGACATTAAACGTAGTAAATATTTTTGGCCGAATTCCTAATCAGCTCTATATATATTAATTATGGCTTTTTCTCCCCATTAGCTTGTTTTCACTTTTTATATGAAATTTTTAATAAATAAAGTTTATGGTTTTTTTGTTAATAAATAGCTAAATAGAAGTTTTCCTTTAGAATCCTTTGTGGAATAGGGATGAGCACGACATCAGTAATACTCAATTTGACTAAAAATACAAAAATAATAAATATAAATAAGTACCGTCTGCATATAACTGTCATCGTGTCGGAGGCGTGGCCGAGTGGATGTTTCATATAAGGTAGGGTCCCGTGTCCTAATAAGTAGAATAACTCTCTTGTCGACATCGCATAAACGGCTGGTGGCCTGTCGAGAATAAAAGGTGCACCACCGGTTTTACTGATATAATCCAAAGTCGAAATAGTTTGCTACATCGTGTCGGAGGCGTGCCGATGTTGAAGCCTACGAAAGACTAAGGTTAATAATGTTGCTTAATTTTTGTCTTAATTTTACCTTAAAGAGCCTAGGGTATATGGATGCAAATAAGATTTGGGTCCATTTATGTCATAAAAGAGCCTTAGGTTATATGACATGTAAAGTGCTTACTTAATAGCCAAAATAAAAGCAAATTTTGGTTCCTCGATGTGGACTATTAATCTTGAATGACATTTGGATCTTTTAAAAGGGCTAGGAGTTTAATTATTGCGTTCTTGAACCATTACACTTTTATTCTTGGAATTAATCATTATTCAAAACAAGTCTTAAAGAGCCTTTCTGGTATATGACTTAAATAAATCTTTAGATACAAAAGTAGGATTTGTGGAGAAAAGTAAGGTACAACAATTATATCTATGGTATTGTAGTGTCATGACTTGTAATTAATAATGATCTTGTTTTTAAGCTTAGCATGGGAAAAGTGAAAAATCGGGGATGACGAAATTATCTTTTAGACACTTAATTGTGCTTTTTGTTCTATGATCCTAAAAGTTACCAAAGATGTAATGAAAACAATACATTATGTCAACACAAATAAGTTGTAGTTAGGTAGTTAATTGTCATAAAAAAAAAAAAAAAATCTTAGAAAATGGGAAGTCGGGTGTTTTATAACTTGTGATCTCTTAATTCTCTCAACAAAAATCTTTGCTACTTTTCGAAGGTTAATTATTGGGTAATTTTCGAGTGTAATTGTTATAAGGCATGTGATATTGCGTGAGGACACACAATCGTTTAGTTTGGGGAATTTTGATAAGTGTAAAATACACATATCCGTTTATGCCTAAAATAACCCAAATAAACCCAAAACAGACCAAAAACGACAAAAATATGCTTGTATTTGTGTTTTGTGTGTGCAGGTATGGATGAGTCAAAAATCATAAGAAAACAGTCAAAAGCGAGCAGGCACGGACACGAGAATCAGAAGAGTACAAAGCCGAAGCCCGAAAAGCAAAGCCGAAGCCCGAAAAGCCAAGCCTCAGCCCAAACCTTAGTCACTTTCCTCTCATAACAAGCCTCAAGGACCAATCTTGCAATTTCCAAAAGTTATTTATAACTTGAAAGAGATAAAAGAAAGACAAGGACCAAATGTGTAAACTTCCCAAAGTTCAACAGTTTTAACTGTCGAAGAAGGGGCGGGAAACACATTTACAATTCACCCGTCTTCTCCATTTCACCTCTATGGTAAAACAAGGGGCAAATCAAAATTAGAGGGTGATTAAGTCAATTCAAGAGGTCTACATCACAAAACAAGGGACAAATCAGTCTTTATCAAAGGATTCATTAGCCTTCTCTCAAGAAGAGCCACGTCAACAATGAAAGAAGCACAAATTGTGATGGGTTTTGTGCTAAACTCACTCACAAAACTAACATAAACGTCACATCAAAGAATGCCAGCCTGGCAATCCTCAGGTGTCCACAAATTGATCCAACGGCTACAATTGATGATCAAATGATTAAAGAAATGATTGGCCAAGATTAAAAGTTTGGAGAGAAAGGCAATAGGGCCTAGAAGCTTCAGCTTGGCACTATAAATAGGCCTCATTCTCACACACACTAGGAGTCGTTCTTTTTATCTAGTTTTTAGTCGATTTTTAGTAATTTTTAGCTTAAATTCATAATTTTCTTAAATGTAATTTCCTTTTTCAAGTATTGTAATCAGCAAGTTCTACGGCATAACTAGTGTCTAAAGTGGATGGTGTAATATCAAGCAAAGCACTAAAGGTAGACGACACAAAACTTCTATCGGCGCCCGAATCGAATAACATGGAAGCATAACAGTTATTGAGAAGAAACGTACCCGTGACAACGTTGGAATCAGGGTTTGTTCCTCCTCCACCAATGGCGTAAGCCTTTGCTGTAGCCTCATTACCTCCAGTCTGGTTTCCAGTCTTGTTTCCAACTCTGTTTCTTGTCTGGTTTCCACGGTTCTGATTCCTCAACTTAGGGCAATCCTTCCTAAAATGTCCCGGTCTTCCACACTCGTAACAAACAACACCCTGCTGATTTCCAACTGGAGCTCTCTGAGTGTTTGGGGTAATAGTCGCCGTACAATCCCTAGTCAGGTGTCCAACCTTCTTACAGTTATTGCACTTCACTGTACATGGCCCTACATGGTGGTATTTGCACTTGTTGCAAAGTGGGTGAGGTCCAGTATACCCTCTCCTCTCATTGTTCCCAGTCGTGTAAGCTCTAACCACATTCTGCCCACTAATATTTTGCCTCTTAAATGGCGGTTGTTGTCCACGGTTATCCCTCGGGTTACTTTCCATCCTCCTCTTACTCTCAGCACTCCTTGCAGCATAACCCTGGAGCTTCTTATCCATCAATTGGTTAGCAATGCGTACGGCATCTTGGAATCTAGCTGGGTTTGCAGCAATCACATTTCCTTGAATGTTGTCCGGTAGCCCTCCAATAAACCTCTCCACTCTGTCCTCTTCGTTAGGGACCATTCTAGTACACAACAAAATCAACTCCTGAAACCTTTGAGTGTAGACAGTCAAGTCGTTACCTTTCACGGTCAGATTCTACAATTCAATTTCCATTTTCTAAATCTCGTTCCTTGGATAATACACCTCAGTCATCAACTTCATAAGTTCTGCCCAACTCATGGCATAGGCGGCCTCATTCCCAATCGTTCTCTTGTGGGAGTTCCACCAAGTCAATGCATTGTTCAGAAGCGTGCACGAAGCATACTTCACTTGGTACTTCTCTGGACAGTTGCTAATCTGGAAAACTGTTTCCATCTTCTCGAACCAACGAGTCAATCTGACAACTCCTTCCGTTCCATTAAAGTTAAGTGGCTGGCACTTCAAGAAGTCTTGATATGTGCACTCTTTAGCAGGCATAAATCCTCTGAAATTATAGCCATATTCTCCTCCGTTCCCATTACCATTTCCATTTCCTCCTACTTCTTCTTGTTCGACCTCATCTCCAATAAGGGGTTTAAGGTTTCTGACAGCATCGCACACTCTCAATGCTTCTGCCATCCGTCGATCGCTTTGCTCGTTGACTGCTTCTCATGTCCTTGACGCTCTAGATCGTGTGTTAGGCATCTTCCTACAACATATCAACGTAACACTCGGTGAGATTCCTAGGTGATGCGAGATCACTAACGGGGTTAAATAAAATTTGCGATTACTTCATATAGAAAATACATGATCAAAAATATATTCATGGAAACCCCATAACGCATGATGCAAAAAGCATAAGTAAATCAAATTACGGCATTATATCATTGATAAATATCAATTTCATCTCATCGATCATTAGTGATTACATCACATTGGTTTCAAAATACAGAAAATACGAGTTCCTAACACTACGGTCATCACTAAACGCTACTGGTCAATACTGCAACACTAATAAACATATCTAAGGACGGCATCCCATGTGCTTCCTAGCGCACGCCTCAAATCTGCCAACTCTCACTCAGTCATAAAATCAAAACTGTCGTATCTGCCTCAGCTCTCTCTACATACGTGCCATGCCGCGCTGAAGTCGGTCAACTCTTTGACTCTCAACACTCACAGTACCTCTGAGCCTCCTGTTATCCCTCTCCAACTCAGCAACTCTCTCAGTCAAAACAGTAACTGCTGACTCAGTCCCAATAATCATATGTCCCTGCTCCTTTTGACCCTCAATGGCGTGTATACGATGGACTGGGATAGCCTCGATGTGATCATGGAACCTCTGAACCAAATCTCCCAATGTCTCATACGTAACCTCTACTGCTCCCTTCTGAGCATGCTTAGGGGTATCCTCTGGCATCACAGGATGCGTAACCCTCTCAACTCTGACCTCAATCGGGCCTCTCGTACTCGTCTCACTCTCCTCTCAATCAGCAGCCTCAACTACAACTCTAACATCAATCCTTCTATCTCTAAGAGCATCCGCATAAGCGAAACACTCATCAATCTCTGCCTGAATCTCGGGGTCAATCTCAATCCCGTTACTCCTCATAACATCAACATCCATTACTAAATCAGCCCCTCTAGACCTAGACGGCTCAGAACTCTCATCCTCAAAGTCAACTCCCAATCCAACCTCTCTAGGTACATATGGCTCAAATCTATCCTCCGAACAATCCTCTAAATTTGTAGCTGTCGCAGGACTCCTAATCCTTTTAGGTGATGGTAAAAGATCTGCATATGCATAAGTCAATGCCCCAAGGGTAGGTGAAGATAACGGTATAGATGCAACAAGCGTTCTACTCCTCTTGCGCGAACGGCTGTCTCGGAAGAAGATCAGTGTGAAGCATCCTGAATGAAAATCCTAATGATGGCTTGATGACGAATCTGAAGAAGAATGATCGGATAATTGTTTTTTTTCTTTCTCATAGTCAGACGATGAATGTGGGTAAGGGTCCAACCCTCTTCCTTCGCGTCCATCATGTGTATCGGCCCATTCAAGATTGGTAGCGTGTACGGTCAGTTCGCACCTATGAGGAATTAGGCTGTCCATGGTGATAGAATCATAACCCGACGACGAGGTATGATAGGTGATCTCTGGGTAGAAGCGGTAATCTCAGTGAAAGGCGTACCATGGGTAGGTGATGAGGTGTATCTGGTTGTATCATGTCTGTGGTGTCATCATCCGATGATAAAAATGGTGAGATATCTGGTAATGGTGGTATATGGTCTGATGATGGATCCTCAGATGGATCAGACTCTGAATCAGATGCAGGTGAGTAATCAGGAGAAGCTGGTGTATAGTCTGGGGATGGTGGTATAGTAGGTGCTATGATAGGTATCTCTGTGGGTATCAACTGGTGTGTCTAGTCTGAGTAGCGGGTGAGTAATCACTGGTTGTTGGTGTGGGAATAGTAGTGGGATATTATGAACAAGATCACTCGTCCAGCAGGTGTCCCCACGCTATCCTCTGATGAATCCGAAGAAATCGAGATAACTGAAATAGCCATAACCTGCACAAGCAAAGTTCATATAAATCATCTTTATATCAACATGCGATATGCAAAAATTATGATTGGGTGATATGGGTAACTGGATGAATGCAATTTGCATAATGACATGAGTCATCGAGCACGTTGTGCTAGGCTGAAAAAGAAATACTTAGAAAAATATATTAGATTTACTTCGTATTTAATGCCTATTTATTTACTTACGTAGTACTTAGTTATGTATACGTACTATGTAGATAACCTATTGCACATAATCAGTAGGGATCACATACTGGTTATTGTCCAGACCCTAGTTCTTTACTACCTGGTTCTCTATAACATTGGCTCTGATACCAAACTGTCCACCCCAGCGGGGCCTAGGTCGCGAATACGTGTCGGAGGCGTTGACTTATTAGCATCCTCAAGTAAAAAGCATAAGAACGACCTCTAAGGGTACTCGTTTTGAAAATAAACATCGTTGCAAGTTTTAAAATAATAACATAAGTTTTACATCGATTAAATTTAAAAGATTCGAGTTAAAATGCGGAAGCTTATAAGGTCTACAAACTGTATTTAAGACATATATAAATCTTGGGTACCGGTACAGGCAAATAGACTTCACATAAGTCAAATCACAGTCTCCATGCTAGCACCTGAGGAAAAACATTGCTTTAAACCGGTCAACATAAAGTAAGTTGAGTGAATTCATAGGTTTAGTTTCAAAAGTTATTATAGTGGACCACAAGAATATCAACACGTATGCGTACAGTTATAACAAATAAACTTCACATAAAAAGTATTACGTTGCACTAAGCTTCATGAACTGACGCTAATTACGCATGTTAGCATGTACAATTGCTATAAGTATTATGTGGCCCTTTCCAGGTGTAGCGACAACGACTACTTTACCAGTACGGCTCATGCATATATCGTTTATCGGGTCGCCCCTGTGTGGTAGTGGAGCGCTACTCCCCGAGATAGGTATATTAGTCCCAATAGAACTATTTATTCATTCGCTCCCTTGACCGGTCCTCCCGTCAAGCGATTGACAGTTCATGATCGTGGTGGCAGAGTATATAGTAGTAGAGTAGTGGTCTAAAAGGCTACTTTAGGCACACGTAAACAGGGCAATCTCACGGTAAGAGTACTTGTGTCCAGTTTTAAACAAAACAAATGTTTCTCACCTCAAATTATATAAACATTTATTCAAAACGCAGTAAAAGAGTGGGGGCTATGAACTCACTTATACGGGTAGTGGATCAAAGGAATCAATCAAGTGAAAATGAATCCTCCGGTTCAGCGACAACTATCATATAGTAGTCGTTTTAAGAATGATGTTACAACGAATAACGTTAACGCTAAGATACTTGATCATTGTTTCCGAGCCGATTTAGACACGGCGTATCTCTTTTTTTAAACGTTAATTTCGAAAGTTATAAGTTTTGACAAGTCTCGACACTTCAAAACATCTTAGAAAATATTTCGTCTTTTAGTGTATTTCGTCTTTTAGTGTATTTCGTCTTTTAGTACATTTCGTCTTTTAGTATATTTTGTCTTTTAGTGTATTTTGTCTTTTAGTGTATTTCATCTTTTAGTGTATTTTGTCTTTTAGTGTATTTTGTCTTTTAGTGCATTTCGTCTTTTAGTGTATTTCATCTTTTAGTGTATTTCGTCTTTTAGTGTCCCGAACATCAACGGTGACCTCGTTACTAAATGTTGACCTAAACTCGACCTTCGTTTTTCTACATTTTATCATACGTTTTGTTAATTAAAAAGTATATTTTCGACGCTTTTATAAAGTTTACGAAATTTCGGCATGACCTTTCTAAAAATATCGACTTTCCATTTTTATCAACCTCGACTCGTGAAACTATCCGTTTTACAAAGTACATCTTTTATTGACTCGAAAGTATATCCGATCTATTTTCGACAACACCTCAAATATCGCAACAAATCCGTTCTAAACCTAAACCTCTTCGACATTTAATTTACGCTTCCAACAAATCCAACATCTAACTTAATCTCCTTGCCAACAATATTTAAACTTAATATACGATAAATCTTAAATAATCGATATAGCCGTAATAATAGCAATATATATAAATTAAACTAGTCATATTTGAGCTTTTACAATTGAAAAGTACAATACTTTTTATGTTCCTTCCATTTATAAAACTAAAATATTAAACTTTGAGACTTGTAGTTTTATAGAAAACTAGATAATGATTTTCACAACGATCCGCTTTGTACACCTTGTTCGGAATGATCATACGAACGCAAAAGTACAACTTATTTATGAAAAAGCAAGGATGACTTACGAGGAAACACGACCAAAGATGATTAGAAATCAAAAACAACCCAAACGTTGTTTTATAAAATACCCGGATGAAATAACAATCAACTCGAACAATATATCTTCAAATGTAAATGATCAAAGATGAAAAATGTATGGATTTGTATATATTGGTATATGGTTCGTGGGTTTTGGATGAGCAAGAGAGAAAGAAAGAGCAAATGTAAAGTGTATGTGTGTGAATGAAATGAGAAATGAGATTAAGAGTATATATATATATACAACAAAAGTCACACACACACACACACCTAGTGTGTGCCGTGGCTAGGAGGGGACAAGGCAAAGGGGACCAATTTGATCTCCCAATAGGATACTTGTGTGTACATGTCCTTTCCATTTTTCATGCTAACTTGTCTAGGATTTCAAAATATGAAAAATGGTATCCCATGGTGATGGTGTTGGTGGTATCCGGTTATGACAAGCCAAGGGGACCAAAAAAATGATTTCCCACATTCTAGGGAACTAGTGCTAGTAGATGAATTAATTTCCAAGCATGCATGCACAACAAAGTGTAGTTAAATTACACGGATCACGTAAATAACGAAACGAGTAACAGTAACACAGAAAATTATGAAATTTTAAATATTGCTTAAAAATACAAAAACGCGGCTATTGCCAAAATTACTTACAACATTTGGACGGTCCGGTTCGTCCCGGCTGACGGTTCTCAGATAATAACGAAACAATTTCCGGTTAAACGGTTTAAAGCTTAACGAAACATTTAAAAAATTCAATTTCTAACGGAAACGGCTAATTTATTAAAACGGTAAATTCTCGAGGGTTGTCAATATTGTGTTTTTATGATAAGTGTAATTTTTATAGTCGTTACGCCATGTTTTACGAAAAGTTTCTATTTTTTGAAAATTACTATTTTAGGAAAGTTCTAAGTTTTAAGACGTCAATGTCATCTCCTATATTTTGTTAAGTCCATGATCCTAAACGCACTACTTAAACCTAAACGCCTATTTTCCATGTCTATCTCGCTTAATAAATATCAAAACTTACTATTTTTAGAAGTTTCCCGTTTTAGAAATCCCGACAATATATTGGTGACGTTTCTAAAGTTTTCACTTAATATACTAGTGTCTATATATGTTTCTCCAATGTTTTAAAAGCTCAAATACGTTCGAAAACCTCTTTTTAATTTCCAATCAGCACCTTAAATAAGTATTTATCCAAAAAGTGTTCCAAAATGAATTTCGCCATAACTTGGGCGTTTTAAAACCGCTTTTAGTGTTCGATATATGAAAACATATCTACTCGAAACAAGCTTTCCAAAAACTACCTTCTTGACTATTGAAAATATTTTTAGGTCGACCAAAACCTCAAAACAATTTCAGATCAGCAACCATATTTTTCGCAAACGCTATCATAAATCCATCCAAACTTCACAATAGTGCCTATTCACTACTAAACCAATCAACAAAACACACTTAAATCTATTCTAGTTCCATCATCCTCCTTTTTGCAACCTACAAGTTCACTTATCCTTTCCATAATAAAAGCAATAATATCAAGACATATGAAAACTTTATTAGTTTATAAACCCACTAGTTTTTTTTGAAAATAACACTAACACCAAGGATAAATATATAAGACTTGATCAAGAAAAGAGAGATAAAAGAAAGATCAAGAACACACTTACAAGAAGAAGAGATGTCAAGATGAAAACACAAGATATAACTATGAACACCTTAGATTTTAAAACCCCAAGGTAAATCTTGCAAAACCCACTTGAATAAATCAAAACCCTAACTATAGATCTTGAACAAACCCTTAGAATTAAAGAACCAACACTTGTAACCACCTTAGATATGAACAAGAATCAACCTAGAATACTTAGATCTTGAAAGAAATCAAGAAAAATGAACCCTAAGAGGGTGTTTGTTTTGTGCCGTGAGCAAGGAAGAGAGAAAGAGAGAAGAGAGATTTTTGGTGAGGATTGGAAATGAGAAATGACCTAGTATGTGTTATAACTTGGTATTTATAGGGACAAGGGTTTAGGGTTTGGAGATATTATGTGAACCATGGCTTGTAAAAGTTGTCTTGGACTCCCATTGGTGTCCCTATGGTTCGAACGACTAAGACAAGGGGGTTTCAAGTCTTGCTTTCTAGCCAAAATAATTAAATAAAATGCTTAGTAAAGTTGTGGTCCTCCATGGGTGAATGAAGACAAAGAGTGTAAGAAGTCACAAGTGCATGCATGGGATAAGATTACAAAAATGTCACCATCTTGCATGTGATGTAGTTTAAATTTAAAATAAGGATGAAAGATGCTCTTGGAATTAATTAAGTGTGGGTGTATGCGTGTATTTGGGTAGAGGGGGAGGGGTGACCATGAAATTTTTGACTCTTAAACACGAGATATACGATAACTAGAGTTTACACGAAAAGATTACAGGTTTTCGGGGTTCTGTTTGATCAAAAACACGAAAAATGTATATTATACGCTAAAACTTAAAAATCAATACCCGGAGTGCACATAAACTACGTAACACTTTAAAATGATAAAATAATGATTTTCAGTTTTACGCTGGACAACTTCTTGGAAAATTGCCAGATTCAAACGTAGCGGATAAAATTCAAAATAGTGATCAAAATAGGTTAAAATATTAACCTGAAATTTACGGGGTGCCACATGCCCCGCTAACATCAGCATGTTCGTCAACTTCATTGTATGCTATAAAGTTGAAGCAATGTTCAGGAAAATTCGCATTTGAAATTGGGATAATGCTCGTGTATTTCCCGAAAAGTAGAGGCGTATTGTTAGGAAGCGTTTGGTCCTATAATTTTGTTTTTGTGCACATAAAGCGGGAAATCCTGTATGCATTGTTAAGTTGTAGCTGTTGGTCAAAGTAATCTGTATCTTTGAGATTCATATTAGCCTGTATGGCATTCCCCTGTAATTATTTGTAACAAAAAGTCACATGTTTATGAATGTTTTGTATAGTATATGAAATTATATATTAAATATAGTCATAAAAACATCCTCTCTTGTCTTGTAGGTATGGTGCAGAAAGAAAATGGATGCTTCTTGTGTTTTGATCGTATTTGGCTATCCATTTTCGATAAACCCACACTTTAATTGTTTTGTTAATATTTGTTGGGTTTAATTCCGCTAAGGTAATTGGATTTGCCTAAACCAATGCTAGCTTTCCTTTGTTTACTGGATTTGAAATTGACTTACTAGCTTCTGTCATTAGGCTGAAATGTTGACGTCAGATGATTTTAGCTAAACAAAAGAAATAAATAAATATGGCAAAGGTGTTATTTGATTACAACTCCATAAAATGTTGTGCTGTCATAAATAAATGGAAATTCAACAAATGAATATAGTAATGTATGTATACATATGTGTATTACAACGTGAAATGTAATAGAACCTGTGTTATTGCTACTGCAGCTAGGAAATCCCTGTATACTATGTTTTTTGTCATGTTTACTGTTTCATTTGTTTGGTGCTTAATAAGTATTTTAAGGACCTTTGGAGAAGTTTGTCTCCCCTAGATTTAAAGCCCACATTTAATTTTCCCCGTGGGCAAAGACAGGTTCAGGAAGGAAAACGCCTATTCGCTCTAAGGATTGGCCCTGACTTTTGTTGATAGTCATGGCATAGCAGAGTTTTACAGGAAATTGTTTCCTTTTAAATATAAATGGTAATTTCAAGTCTCGATTAGTCAATAGAATGCGTGGAAGGAAAACTTTTTCTGACGTGCGCGTTCCAATAATAATGCGGGCTTCAATGACTTTGCTGAGTAGTTAATGTAACAATATGCGAGTTCCCATTGAGATGGCCCACCGGTTATGTTGGTTCATAGGAGAATAATTAGGGCGCCTACTTTTAGCTCTAGACGTCATGCGAAGGGTAAGCTGTGCCTAAATCAGTGAGTTTAAGGTATTTCGGTCGGGTATACCAGCGTTTTGTCTTTACCTCATCGTTACCATGAGGAATCGCTTCGTCTGAACTTAGGTATACATGTAGTTCAGTATTTAATAGTGTAAGCACGCGTGCATTTATCATGTCTGCGCTTTCATTTTTCAGACAAACTATGACTTTCTTTTGCAAATCACTTACGGTTGGTGTTTGGAAAGTGCTGTAGTCGTAAATAAAGTTTATGGTCCGCAAATCGCCTTCTTAGAATTAAAATACATAGCTCTTGGGATATCTATTTGAATGTATCCTGAGTATCTAGTGGAGTCAAGCGTGCCATAGACCGTGCTATATTTTAAAAAGCCATGTTGAGAAGCCTTCGATATGTGCTTTTTTGTCCTCTGTCATTCCCGGCTGCTGAAGCCTCATATCTTCCTTTAGTGTGTATGTTTTAAATCCTTCCCATAGGTATGATCTTGTAATTAATGCGTAAATGATTTCTAGTTTAGATCTGGCCTTTTTTTTTACTTTGTCGGGTTTGTCTGAAATCCCCCCTAGCATAATGCTTCGACCTCCAAACAAAATATCTGGGTTGTCTAAAATATCTCTAAGACAGCGGTCTAAGGCTTCAAAGCAGCGATGATCGTTCATTGGGGCCTCGTCCCAAATTATAAGATTGGTGTGCCTAAGCAAATCAGCAAGATGGCTATTTGTTTTAATGTTACATGTACATTCATCTTGCAGGTTTAATGGAATTTGGAATCGGGAATGAGCAGTTCTACCTGAGGGCAACAACAATGATGCAAAGCCCGAGGATGCAACGGCTAGTACAATTTTTTCTTCCAATCATAAAGCGCTTGTAATGGCTTTCCAAAGGAATGTCTTGCCTGTTCCATCGTGTCTGTATACAAATATAAGCTTTTGCACATCAGCTTTTACTGCATTGGTTATTTTGTCAAATATTAGCTTTTAGTCTTCATTAAGTCTTGGTATCAGCAAGTTCCTTTCTTTAAGTAAAAGTTCTGGATTGTAATTTGTTTCTTCTATTAGGAATCTATTTTGTAATATAGGTATCATATCTCCAGGAGGGGTGGTGGTTAATCCAAAAGTCTTTTATAGCGATTTAGAATATGAATTCAACATTGCTTCAAGGTCAAAAAGGACGGTTGCTTTCATTTTTTTCGTTCCTTTCTATTTCTGGAATGAGAAGACTTTTTAAGAGCCTGCGAGGAATGTCATCAGACATATCTTTCCACAATCTCTGCCAAAGTTTTCCATGGATCCGGATTAATTGCAAAAGATCGGAATATGAACAATCTAATTTTACTCAATTCTAAGTATGTAAGCAGATAGAGCTGCCTCTTGAAAAACCCCTATCCATTCTTCATCCCCACCAAGAAGGCCAAGTGCTTGGCATGCTGCTTTATTCGTTGGGTATGTTATACCATTTAGCGTTCGTATCTCTGCAAATGACCTGCACCCCTTTTGATGGCATAGTAACATTTGCTCATAGAACAGATCTCCTGCAGTAGGGTGCACATATGTTAATCGGCCAATACAAGGTTTGTTTAAATATCGGCGTCGCTGCCAATATTTGTCACTTACATGCCAAGTGTATTCCAATGGAAAATTTAAGTAGGTCAGGTGCCGGCCATCAGTATTATATTTGTTATATTCTAGCCACTCAGTCAATGTCGTTTTTTTCATTGGATTGTTGATTAGTGATTGGAGATTGTCTTTACTTCGGAATGTTATTTGCTGCATATTCTCCAAATGCACGGCTAAGGTTTGGACAGGTAGGTTCCGATAATGTATAGGAAAATTTTAGGATCTCCAAATGTTTCATGCAGCCAAGGTACCTTGCCTCTACATAATGTTTTTATTTAACCCGTGTACGCAGCGGAATTAAGTAACATGTAGAATACATAATTAACAAGAATAGATGAAGAATACCTTTTAGAACGAAAACGATACACCGTTATAAGGTAACCAGTAAACACAGTCTTCTATATAGCATGTGTATAATTACCTCGCGGAACCACCAAGAATCAAAAGTATGATTCCTCTAAGCTTCCACACACAATACGTTCTTAGCAAACAATGAAGTATGCTAGTACTAGTAGTGATATAGCAAACAATTGGCTTCGTTCTTGAATCAATCAACTTACGAATAGAAGCAAAACACCACCTTGTAGTTCCATAATACCCAAAAAACTTGAAAAAACCATTAAGTTCGTTTGGTTTATGAGTTCGGGAACCCTAATGAATTTTCAAAGTAATGCTTATAAGTTAAAAATTATAATAAAGACAAGTTAATTCTTTCTCTAAGAATGATGTAGACGATTCAAAAACCCCTGTATTAAAGGTGTACTAAAGAAAAGATACTTCTAGGAGTAACCCAATAAAGAGAAACAATATATTCATACTACAGTTTTTAAAAGAGGAGGAAACGAAAACCCTTTTGGGTTTTGTAAAAGTCGACGAGCAGGAGGGATCACAAGGATGATTTTGGTTTTCGGTATCACACAAATAATGAAAAACCAATCTCTATTTATAGCCCATGGATTAGGTTTTCAGCCGACTAGGAAAAGGGGAAGTCAACCCGCACCCTTTCAATCTTCGGTTTTGTATATTTAGTCCCTTAACTCTTTAATAACTAATATTAATACCTGTTAACATTTAACGATAGTTTTCTAAACACATAATATATTACTTTAATATATTTACTCGTTATTCTACATATAAACATGTGCGTCCCCATAGGCTTGTATAATTTTCGGACATATATTAATTCATATTTGGACATAATCCAACAGCTCCCACTTGGACATGTATGAATAATATAATAACATTGGTAAGCGTCTAGCAACACGCCAATGCTCCTAGAAACATCCGAGTGTGGTTTCACAGGGCATGAACAAATGATTTATGAATTTACAATCCCTTTGTTTTCGATGCCGTTGTTAAATTGGATATGGATCAATGTCATTCCATATTTGACGATTCTGTTTCTCATATATGAAGTAATCAAGATTACTGAAAATCAATAAGACATGTCTACATGAGTTTTCAGGTACGGCCATACACACATCTGATTATTTCTATGAGGGGCCCAGTGGTATCTTCTTCAACAATTCGAAGGAACAAATTCTATATTGACTGCAAGTGTCTAGTCATCATGTGACATAAACCATTCTGACATAGCCCTTATTAGTTACCTTATTCAGGACAACTTAAACTACATCAAGAAGGAATATCCACATATGCTAAACCTACTTGCGTCTCAAGTCTAAGGATTTATGTAAATAAAATCACGTACAAGATTCACTTAATGACGTCGATCCATAAAGTGATGTTCTTGTGGCGGAGAAATCAAATATTCATCTTATGCATATCATGTGAGTTTGGTGGACTCATCCTTAATATCTCTAATATCACCAATCACTCAGAATTATCTTAGTTTAACTATATTCCCATATTGTTAATCGACAACGGATTAATTTAGAATAATACATTTATTATTCATGAATTTAAACATGCAAAAATAGGACACAATTTTATAATATAAAATAACAAAAATACCAACGTATCATTATCATAAATAAAATTGTTTTAACATCCCTTATCTAAATACTAAACACAGATCTACATAAAACTACTAGTAGGACGAAGCCCCATGCTCCTAGCATGTTGAGTAAGCTTCCTATTTGATAAAGCCTTTGTAAAAGGATCATCTAGATTGTTATCTGTGTGAACTTTAAGAAGGTTACTTCTATGGTAGTGTCTGGCGCTCATCTGAACCCCCGGTTTGTTGGCGATAAGAAGTGCGGCTGAATTGTCGCAAAACATCTTAATTGGTTCGTTTATTGTTGGTACTATACCAAGCCCTGAAATAAACTTCCTAATCCAAACACTTCAATCTCGCTTCTTAAGCCAGCTATGTAATTAGCTTATGTATGCTGGGCATTTCAGTAATCCTTTACTTTCGGATGCTTTCTATTCTACTGCGCTTCCGTTTAAAACGAAACGGTATCCTGTTAGTGATTTTAATATCATTTATATCAATCTCAATCCAGCAATAATAGCAATCAAGCTCAAAGTTCAAGCTACCTGATTTTCACACTAAACCAAGAACATTATTTTTAGTGTTTCTTAACATAGCTTAAGAATGTTTTTCCAACAGTCCAAAGAAGTTTCACCTAGATTCTGTTGAAACCGGCTTGTTATATTTTGCGCGAATGCAACATCAGGTCTAGTGCATCTAACCGCATACATAATGGAACCCACAGCCGAAGCATAAGGTACATTCTTCATGCGATTCACCTCTTTAGGCGTTTGAGCACCTTGTGATTTGTTCAAGTCAAGTCTTTCTTGCATGGGGATATGAACACGTTTGGAATTATCATTTTATTCTCTTTAAGATCTTATCCATGTAAGCACTTTGACTAAGTTCAATTAATCGCTTTGATCTATCTCTTAGATTTGATTCCAGGAATAAATGTCGCCTTTCCCTAAATATTTCATAGAAAAAATTTCCAAGATAATTCTTTACACTTTGTAAACTAGGAATTGTGATACCTTGATGATTATGGCATCAAACATATAAGATGAGGAATGTATCATACTCCACTAGCTTTGATATACACATGGTATCTTCAAGATTTGAGCAAATCCAAACCTTTTGATTTCCTCATCAAATCTTTTATTCCAGCTTCTTGATGCTTGCTTAAGACCATAAATGAATCTTTGATGCTTGCATACTTTCCTAGGATGATTATGATCAACAAAACCTTCAAGTTGTACCATATAAATGTCTTCATCAAGATAACCATTTAGAAAGGCTGTTTTAACATCCATTTTTATATCTCTTAATATTAGTTTGCTGCTATAGATAATGAGGTTTCTAATAGCTCTAATGTCAGCGACAGTGTGAGAAGTTTTTCCATAATCAACCACGTTGTGTTGAGTATATCCTTTGCTACTAAGAGAGCTTTATAGACGTCTTTGACAATACCTTTCCATGTCTGGTCTTTTCCTTTGTTAAAGTCACTTACTCTATCGGTCTTACATCAGGTGGAGAGTCGACCTGGACCCATACCATATTTGTCCATCAGGGATTTTATTTCCGCATTCACTAGCATAGTCCACATTTTATTAGATTCAGAGTCTAACATTGCGGCTTTATAGCTAGTGGGTTCATTAAGATCCCCTAGACTATTCTCCTCCACTTCTACATTTAGACATAAGTGGTTTGGAGCTCGATGTGTCCTTCCGGACCTATGAATCGGAATCACTTCCTCTTGTGGTGGTTGTGGTGGTTCAAAACCCTCCACCTCTTGAGTAATGTTGCTAGTGATTTCAGAAGGTGTTATATCTTCTTCTTCTTAAATTTCTTCAAAATCTACCGCCCTCCTACTGATTTCTTGATTTATGATATGACATTTTCTTAAAGAATGCAGCATACTTGCTACAACATTTTGTTTTCAGGTGGGAAGTAGAAATTCGTAACCCATTGCTTTCCTTTAGGGGTATCTATGAGATACACTTAACAGATCTTTGTTCAGTTTGTCAGGGTTACTCTCTTCACAAGAGCTCACTCCCCAGACCTTTAAGTAAGACAAGTTTAGAACTTTTCCATACCATATTTCATATGGAGTTTTGTCAACCTTCTTTGTTGGAACCATATTGAGAATGCGTAGTTGTAGACTCTAGGCATTAATCCCAAATGGAATAAAGGCAGAGTTTAAGATCATCATCGATCGCAACCATGTCTAATAAGTATGGTTTCTCCTCTCAAACACTCCATTATGTTGTGGTGTGTATGGAGGAGTAAGCTGTTGAACAATTCTGTTAGCTTTTAGATATTCTTTAAACTCTTGGCTAATGTATTCGCCACCACGATCTGATCGTATTGCCTTAATGGTCTTCCCGAGTTGATTTTCAACTTCATTTTTACACACTTTGAACGTTTCAAAGACCTCATGTTTATGTTTAAGAAGATAAACATAACCATAAACGACTATATTATCTAGGTGATTGTAATGAAGTAGCTAGCACCTTGTCTTGGACTCATGTCTAATGTGGACACATACGTAAAGAACACAATTCATTCTAATGTATTATTCAAGAGATCAGTCACCCTTTCGGGACGATGTGGAAATGATTTCCTTGTCATCTTAACCCGATAAAACATGATACACATGATCATATGGATCTCATCATCTGTTGATTTTAGAGCATTCTTGTGTAGCTTTTCAATGCGTTTTCTTATTTTATGAGCAAGATGGCAGATTGTATGTAAGTAGAGTCCAGGTCATTGATTGACTCTTTAGTACTAACAATTAATAGAAATTATCTGTGATACAAGTTCATGCATTTCAATTTCACAAATACCCATTACTGGGAATAGCATTAAAAATAACAACCGTGTTTTTAGAAACTGAATTCCAAAATCTGTTAAAAAAACACTGGACAACTTAATTTTCTACCAAACGGTAAACTAAAACAACCCTCTCCAGTTATAGAAGGTCCATAATGGCAATTATCTAACATAATCAACAAGGCCATTAGGTAAAACTAAGTCAAAACTTCAATACGCTTTATTTGTTTTTTAGCTTTCTTTATACTCCAAGGACCATGCAAACCCTTCCCAATTTTTGTGTTACAATATGAGTAACAATAGTGTCACACACCTAGAATTTAGTCGAAAAGAAATAATTCTATTATGAAGACATTGTGATTACTGCAGTGCCAACTTTCTTCTTCTTCTTAATCAACTCAGCAAGGTAAGCAGAACAATTCCTCTTACAATGACCCACCTCCTTGCAGTGGTAGCAGGTGTTATCCTTAGCTGGGTGCTCTTTAGCATAAGGTTTAGGGTTTTTAGGCTTAGGAATATAAACTTGTTTATCCTTTCCCTTTTGCCATTAGCTTTACCTTTACCTTTAGCTTTAAGGCTGATTTCTATTTTGTAGCCTTTTTAGGTACCTTTTTCATACTCAATGAGATAAATGTATATCACCATCTGTTTCCCTATGTTTGCTTTTTGTTGTGAGGCCATTAAGATTAAACAACAATATGCTCTTCGTGGGAGCACATAACCAAGACCATTCCAGTTTCACATATTCTTCATTTTATAACATATGGGCCACTGGTTTTACATCATCCATGTTGCAAGCATGGACAGTTTTTGGATCAGGTCAATCCCAATCACTCCAGCTTGTTTCTTAAACATGGATTTAAGCTCCTGAAGCATTTTATAACGTAAGGAATTTTAGAATTTGTCTTTAAAGTTTAGGACTCATACTTCTGAGATCAAGACAAGCAACCTCATTATGATCATATACCGCCCATTCCACTGCGAAAGTACTCATAATCGATAGGTGGAACTGGGGAAATCGGCTGTTCAATGACAAACAATTTTCTTTCAACTCTCAAGACCATCTTAAGTTGACGAAACTAGTCATTGAAATTGTTTCCAGAAATTTTAAACATCGACCTGAAAGCCGAATGTTTTATGTTTTTAGACAGGTAGTGCCATTTACAAAACATGGTAAAGTTTAAGAATTAGTATTTTCGATAATACTCCTTGAATAAAATTAACTACCCATGTTTATTGAAATAAACAATTAATTTCCTAAGGTTAGGACCCAACTTGACATACCGTCACCACATCAGTTGATCTGCTAGTGATGGTGTATTCAAAAAGGTAATCACGATTGATAATTCACAACTTTTCGTTAATTCCTAAAACCATTGGGACTTACTTTATTACAATAATTATCTAGTAAGCTTGTTTCATCCATCTATGCCGCGTTTTAACTGTTCTAACTACAACATATGCTAAGTCGTTCAATTTCAATAAACGTAATTATGTAACAATTCACCGTCTCACTGAAAAGCGTTAATTACATTGTTGATTGCAAATCTACACAGTCTTACGAATAGTAACAGAGCATATAACAAGTGTTTTTACAAAACTGGATGGGCAAATAACTTAGTTGAAAATGGGTATATTTATTTGAAGTGTTAAATATGTAAGAAGAAGCACGCATACATTTTCGTATCATTGTTTTTAATAAAATACTATTATTTATTTAGCTATTATTACGGTACTTCACCATATTATATCGTATCTTTTACATTAAATAGTGAGACCTTAAAATTGACGATTCAAGTGTTTTCAAATTTAAAGAAGTTATGTCTTTTTTGCAAAAAAAAAATAAACACTATTGACATGCATCGGTTCACGGAAACTCAATGTAACACAAAAGAAGCGGAGAATAAGGTCAGCTGCGAAGATTATTAAAAACTCTGAATTCTTAGGAAACAATCCTCCTTAACTTTCTCTTATAGTTAATTCTTAGTGGATGAGCCGTATTTCCATGAGTCATAGGTCTAGTTTCTAATAAAAAAAACTTTAATTTTGATGCACATTTGAACTATAATTTGATAGTATAATCATTGGAAGATTTTATATCGGATGTAGACGACATCAATTTTGACTTTTTGCATTATATAGTACATAATAAATCTAATTTCGATAATCATTAGTCAAATTTTATATTTGTTTTTCGAAAAACCTTTTTATTTTCTCACAAGTCAAGAAAACTTTAAAATAAAAACATATAAACATCACTAAACTAAATAAATTTATTAAATCACTTAAAATTAAGGCATGCAACATTAAATATGATCCTATTTATCTAATAATTATTTTATGTATTTACTCACATAAGGCTATTCATCCTATGACTCAGCAACAGACTTCGAATTAATCGATTGTGTACGCCTTATATTAATAAATACACAAAGCAAAATAATCTTTTACTATTTAGGCTCCCATTAATTCAATTCATAAGGGTCTTCCCGAATTCTTGATCTCTTGGATATTACCAATTAAGAAGATATTTACAATTATGCGAATCTTGATAAATTTAAAACAAAGATCCTTTTAATGAATTAACAAGATTTAAATATCTAATATCAAGTCCATGTACATATTTGCATGTTTTTTCATGATCTTCATTAACAATTAACAAACTTAAATACAATTACAATCTAATACTTCAAGTTTTATATAAATTGCATACAACCTAGATTCTCGTCTAATTAATTTTATTAAACGTCAAGTCAAATCTTTTTTAACATAAACGCCACCGGGGCATTAAATTAATCACGAAACCCTATTTGTTTCCAATTTATTCCTTGTAATTAAGATTTTAACGATGGGCTCATGAAGCCCTGTTGGATTTTATGACTAATTAACATATTATTTAACAATTAGTATACGCAGCGGGAATTTAAGAACCACATGTAGACACATTATTAACAAGGATAGAGATGTTTTACCTTTTAGCACGAAACGATACACGTTTAAATTTAACGTTACTCGTTTATTTATACGCGTTTTTGAATAATAACCATGGCGCAGAATCTCCAAATCTAAAGTAAGATCTCTCTAAGCTCCTCACACAATAAGGTTCTTAGCAAACAATGAAGTATGCTAGTACTAGTAGTGTTTTAGCAAACGAACACCACGACACTTGAATCAAATCAACACGTGAGCAAAACCACCTTGTGGTGATACACGATCGAACAAACACACCCTTAAGGGTTGTTTGTTTTTGGCCGATCGCTAGAAGGGAGAAAACCCCAAACCTTTGGTCGGTGTTGTTCGGTTCGAACACAAGGAGGGAGAGAGGGGAGAGGTTTTTGGGATTTTTCACAAAACAACATACTCAATAAGGAACCTTCGGTTCTCCCTTTATTATTGCTACACAATCTTGTGAGACAAGCCAGCAGCCCAAAACCCTCTTGGGTTGTGGGTTCGGCCGACCGCAAAGGAGAGACAAGGGGGAAAACCCTCACTTTCCATTTTTCCCGTTTTGCTATTAGTACCTTATGTTAACTATTAAATCATTTAAATAATATATTATTTATCGTTTACTTAAAAACATATAACATTTGTTTACGTATTAACATGTGCGTCCCTTAGGCTGTAATAATAATTCGGTCATATATTTTATTATGATGGACATATTTCCTACAGTTTTATTCACAATGCCTATCTTTGTAATGTAAAGCCACATTCCACTTAACCTAAGATATGATTATTCCAATATTTTTCCATATTCAGAAACATGAAAAACAAGTGATTTCTCGAACAATGGATCGCTGGAAACAGCACTCCAGCTACGTGTTTCTGAAGAGTAAGTTTGTATTTGAATGGAAACAACAACATCATCATCATCATCACCGATGCTTGTAGCATACACGACTTTGTAATGAGGTGATTTGGTAGGATCAAAACCAATTATCATACGACAACGAAATCTAGGATTCACATTAGTTTTGATGGGTTGTGGAATCATATTAAACATTTTAACCGTTGGATTATAAACGTAATACTTATGATCAGGACTGACATAGCATAAAAGCAAACCATTGCATGACTGCTTAACCAAAGCATTACTACCTACCTCCTCCTTAGAGCCAATTTTGAAAGCGTTTTTAAACAGAAAACTACTGACCGGAATTTTGATATCCAACCGCCTGAAACCATATTGATAGTTGAACCCATGGATGCAGTTGAAAATACACCCGTAAGGAGGATCAAGGTTAGGAATTTGGCTCTATTGCTTCATGAATGTAGTGTCTTTTAATGAGAGTTTAAACCAGTGTTTGGATATCTGATTTAAACAAGACAAGTGTGATTACAGGTAACCCGGAGTATGATTTCAAGTTATACAAGATCGTCAATTTGGACATGACTGTAAGTTCGGAAAAGGGAGTTCAATACTCCGTTATCATTATCGGTGATATGTTCTTTGGATGCTCTGTCATCAACAGCGGTTGTATCTACTTCAGGCCGTATAAAAAGTTCTGGCAAATATCTTGCAATTGTTTCCATTGATAAACACTAGAACCTTACTTTTTTGTTTTCTCTATTGGGTTTCGTATATATGAATTGCGTATGTTATTGTGTTTTTATAGAAGAAAAAATCAGACTTTTTTTATTAAAGGATACTTAAATGTAAGGCGGTGTTTCTTATTTTATTTTATTTAAAAAAAACTCTTTTAATGTTTTTGATTAAAGGATACTGAGTTGAGATAGATTTAAACTCATTTTTTTATCAAAATTAAAAAAAAATGTAAATAGTCTAAAAATGCATCAAAGTTGCCACGTTTTCCTTTTGTAGGCTATGAACTTTTAATTTTTCTTTTGTGTGTCACCACTTTGCTAATCTTCCTATTGTAGTCATGATTAACAAAAAAGCTGGCGTGGCACGATTTTAATACATTTTATCAGTTTTACTTTTTTGCCAATGTTATATATGACCCCTATACTTTATTTTTTACAAAATACACCCTTTAACCTAATGATTCAATATCTTCTTCTTCATTTCCATTCAACTCATTCCACCACCATCACACCACCATACCTCATCCTCTCAACCACCACTTTCTCCACTCTCCGTCACCAGTGGACCCCACTTCTCTCTCCACACTCCCCAACCACCACTTTCTCCACTCTACACATTATGTCAAGTCACACATTCACTTTGATATCATATAAACTTCAGTACATCATACTCCATCACTGCTTATTCTACCATATTTCCATGTTTCTTAATCAGATATGACATACCCACAAAATAAAATTACAACAAAATAATTTGACCCTTAATAATGAATGACCTTTTTACCCTTTTCCTTCTTCACATGCTTGAATATTATAGTTTACTTTTCAGGGATAAGATTGGGATACTTTGTTCGTGCTTGAAGAAGTTATCAGGATCAAACTCAGTCTTGATCTTCACCAACCTATTGAAGTTGTCTTTGAAATACTTTGTTCCATGAATTGCCTGACTAACTTGTAGTCGTCGCCTTTTTTGTCATTCATTCCAAGATCATGATTCTCTATAAATTTCACTATGCTTGTCTCGGAGAAAACATGAAACATGTTGAGTTCTTGTAGTTGTAAGGCATTCCTAATCAATCAACTGCTTGTTCATCATTCATTTGTCAGATCATCGATTTGTTAAATATTGAATCTTGAAAAAGTGGTCCCATTTCTATGAGGATGGGATCGATGATCTGAAATCTTGTCTCATCGTTCCTCTGTATGGGTTTCCAAATAATTAATGGCTATCTTTCTTCATGAATCTTTCCCATGTTTCTTTTAGTCCCTTTTTGGGAATCGGCTCTTTAACAAAATCTGATTTTGCTTTAAAGTAATTCACAAAAGTTGGATAAGAAGGAGAGGAGGTTGGAAGGGGAGGATTTGGGGAAAGAGGATGGGGGCCTACAAGGGTGACGTGGAGGAAGGTGTCGTTGGATGATTGGGGGTTCATGGTTGGGATGCTAGGAGAGAAGGAATTGTAGTCTAGGCTAGTATTGGGGTGGGAGGTGATGATGGTGGGTATGGTGGTGATTAGGAGGAGGGGAGTGTGTTGGTTGAAGATGGTGGTCATGGTGGTTGTCATTGGGAGGGTGAGTTGACGATGGGTGATGTGGGAATGTAAAACATGTTTTTAGAGGTTTTAGAGTTGCTGTGTGTATGGTAAGCGCCAAACCCAACCCCTCTTTTTCTGTATCAATAAGTAATATAAATATAAAATACAGAACAAGGGTCAGGAATCCGCGAGATCAAGAAAACCGGAAGCAGATATAGAGTGTTCAGGGTCGTTATGTCCCAACACGAGCTAGAAATGGATTGTCGCATATGAAACGATTGCTGATTGGTGTTTTTTGAATGTAACAAAGGGATGTTTGTGAATTAAGACTGAAGCAAATGCACATAAAATTAAAACAAGAACATAATACTAGAATAAGCATAAAAGTAGGAAATACAAAAACACTTAAAACTGTTTACACAAAGGCACAAATAAGCTCTAAGTAGCTTAAGATAAACAAATAAGCTATTCTAATCTAAAATAAGCAAATTTAAAACATGCAATTATGCTAAATTAACAAGAGAATATCACAACAGTACTAACAACAGAAACTACACAGTACTAAACTACCAGTTAACTTAAGTTAGTACTGCTAGTTATAAGTTATGTACTGTTAAGTTAAGGTGGTACTGTTTTGCCTTAACCAAAACACAATAAAACAGGAAAATAAGCAAATAACCTAAAACCAGGAGGTTAACTACCCAAATAAACACTTAAGCATAAGATTAAGCAACCAGAATGGTTTTATGATAAATAAGACTAGAAAAACTAAAACATTGATTAACTCTTTATAATTATTTTGGAAAATCAAATAAGTTTACTGAAAACAGTACATAAAATTAAGGCTTAATCTACGTTAAAAAGCTAATGAAATCTCAACAAGCTGAAATAATAAGCTGTAAAGCTATGTTGAACAACCAGTAATAACAGTTAAGACTAACAGTACTCACTTTGGATGTTAGTACTGGGTAGTGTTTAGTTTGTGCTGTTCCATAAAAGTGAATACCTAGTAACTAACTTAGTGTATAGTTACTGCAGTGTGAAGTTTGTACTGTTCCTAAAAAATGAACTAGCAGTACTAACTTGGGTTTGTACTGCTTGTTCAAAACAGCCTTTAACATTCCAAAATATTTTATTTCCAAAATTATTAAAAAAACTGATATCAAATACAAAGTTAAATCATTATAAGCAATTTTCAATCTCATGATAAGACTTAATAGCATGTATAGAGCTAGCCAGTATAAACTTAAAACCACAGTTGTATTGGAATAAACTAGCAATTCTGTAGTAGGACCAAACGTAAAGTAAGAAATTGAGAGAATTACTACACCCTTTGCTTCATAACAGGGCTCATAACAATTACATATACATGCTCTAGCTTGATAGAAAGCTGTGAGAGTCTTAAGCCCATCCAAAACTGGCTTATCTTCCCAAAAATAAGCTGAGGATTATTGAGAGTGAATGGTGAGAGATTCTCTTAATACTTAGCCTTTTAAGTTCACTTAGTTAAAACCAGTTTGTAAACAAGTTGTATTGAGTGCTTTTGAAATAAACACTGAATTCAAAAACATAACACTTGGGATTATAAAGTGACTTTAAAAACTTAAATGCATTAAAACTTGGAAATGTTACAAAGCTGAAAGCAGAAGCTGTAAATGACTGAAAATAAGTTAGTTAAATTAAAACTATAACACTAATAGATATTTTTTCAAAGGCTTACAAAGAAGCTCTTATATAGCCGAAGTATTGGACATGCATCTTGTGATTTCTTTGGAGAGATACAACCAAGTTGTGGCTAGTTGTGTTAGGAGAATCCTCAGAGCAAATCAGGCCTTTGATTCTTTTGGCTTCTTTGGAGGACATTCTCAGCCATCGAAGTGCTTTTTGATGGGAGATGGGATGCCAACTGGCATTTATACAACTGGGATGGGTTAGTAGGGTGGATGATGGAGTGTTGCAGGGTAGAAGTATGGGAGCAAAACAGGGTGCTGGCTGGTTTTGGTATTGGCGGGAAGAGCTTATACAAGTTGGGCTGTGGCAGAGAGAGGTTGAAGATGATTAAGGGAATGTTTGGCTTTTGTACAAGAAAAGCCCCTCTTATATTTAAAAGGATAAAGGACATTATTGCTTTTGGCAGTTTTGGCCCTTAGGCTTATATCTTTAATGATTTTGCAAATTCAGCCCCTGTCTTTGTTTCCTTAATAATATAACTTAGGGGTTTGGCATTTTTGACCCCTCAAGTTATATTTTTCTTTGCTTTTTCTTCTCGGAGTTGACTTGACTTTGATTGGGCTTCGTCTTCACACACTTTTCCATCCCGTGTCCGGTTTTGTCGCTTTTTGCTTGGTTTTTCGTCTTTTTGTGAGATATCCGTTCCTGCACAACACAATTAGCAAAACAAGCATATATTTGGCATTTTGAGTCCGTTTTTGGTTATTTTAGCTCGTTTTTAAAGGTAAAAGGTATGTGTAATTAAGCACATACCAAAATCCCCCAAACTAAGATGTTGCGTGTCCCACGCAATGCTATGAAGTAAGCACTCGAGAAACCAAAAATCTCAAATCCCCTCGACTAATAACTTGGAAAAGTAGCCAAGCGTTTATCAAAGGGAATAAAAGAATCAATAGCCTCGACAAGTCCCGGTTCTCACCAATTTTTATATTTACACAACTACTCTAATTTTTTTTTTTTTGGATTTTTCATTTTTTCATACATGTTTGACTTCCTTTATTTATCAACAATGGGATCATAGAATGAGAAACGTTCGTAGAATAATCCACGGACGTCCTGACGGATAATTTCATCGTCCCCGATTTTTTTCACAAGTCCCAAGCTAAGCAATTAAACAAGATCATTGTCGATATAAGTTTAGATGTTAAGCCCTCATACTTATGACTTGTGAACTTTTTACTCCCAACATGGATATATGATTTGAATGTGTGTGCTCGTTTTAACTCAACCATAGATCAACTTATTTTCATAGTCATAATTCAAGATGAATCACGACTCAAAGCAACAACTTATTAGGTACTTGTAACTTGATTTTAAACCATAGAACTTTTTGCAACATATTTATCATTTTCATAAGTTCTTAAAGCTAGGAATGTGTTGCTTAGTTTGAACACCTACCTAGGCCTCGCTCCCTAGTAGGATATCACAACCAACGACCGGTGTTCTTAGTTTGAAAACCCACCCCGTTGCTAGCGTAGTGGGAAATCACATCAACACCTTCTTCCTAATATGGCTAAGGATCGGTGTCTTAGTTTGAACCCTCACCTAGACCTTTCTTCCAAGTGAGATATCACAACACACCAAATCCCTAGAAGTAAAGACGTCTTAGTTTGAACCCCCACCTCGTGGTTAGCGGAGTGGGATATCACGACACATCTTTTACTAGCTCCATATGATCAAATGTATGCTTCATTGGCATAATTACAATATTCGTGCATTTTTGCATTCATACTTCATTCATGCTTCTTTGGCATTTTATCTTTCAAAACCTTGCTTTTAAAGAATCAAGTTACAAATTTGAAGCTTTTTCTGAAAACATCGATTGACTTAGTTGAACAAGCACGTATGATTAGGTGGATTAGAAGCTTATGGGAGAAAAAGAACACAAGTTATTCATATAAGTTTTGAGACGAATCTTGCTTAACACATAAACTTATATTTAACTCTATCATTTCTTGTTCTTCACCTTTTTAAAATTCAAAGCAATAGAATTCGTGAAAGCTCGGCCTGAAGGAACTAGCTAGGGCTCAATACGCCCGATCGAGTCAAAAATTATTCTCATTCTACCCAAAAGAAAAGTCAAAACTGTGACAAAACACTTATTTTATTTTTGAAAATTTTTTAAATTTTTTCATTTTTTTGGTATTTTTGCAAAAATTTTGGTGAAAATACGGGATTACGTGGTAACAATGCTGCAGGCAACAATCAAATCGAAGATACCCCCCCAAACTAGTACTAAACATCGTCCTCGATGTTTTGAAGGGTACTACGTTATCCTAAGGCCGTTTATGAAGTATGCCAAATGATAAAACGTTAGTCGATTAGATTAGGATATCGGGATTCCCAAAATGAAGCTGAGGATTTGAAGCTCGAGTGATCGAATAGACAAAACCGAGAATACGAGAGCCTTCACAATCCGGGCAATCCTGGACAATAAACAACAACACGAAACACGGGTGATAGAAAAGACAAGCTATCTCACACAACAAACAACACTTATTCATACAATTACAACTACGGATAAGCATGGGTTGCCTCCCACGAAGCGCTTGTTTTTCTGGTCGCTGAGCTTGACCTTATCCCCCATACTAGAGCTTTGTCAAGGAGGATAAAAGTGGACTTGACGAACACTCAAATGAGGAGTGTTGGCTCCAAGAATCAACATTGGGCTATCAGAAGAAAGTTGGAAAGCTTTCGAGTCACAATGTGATGAAGACTGAGGAGATTTTTCCTCGATAGAAAGATCATCGTGATTGAAAACTTTGACTTCATTTTCGGATGAAAATGGAAGTGAAGTATCAATCACGGAAGAATGAGCAGCAAGAGATTTCATGGATTCGACTTTAATGCATATCCCAGGATCGTAAGTCTTGTTTCTATCTCCGGAAGGAGAAGAATCATCAAGATTGGATCCGAGATTATTATGAGAAGGAATGAAGTCAAAATCCAAGTGAAGGGCGGGATGGGTGAGAAAAAGATTAGGCACATCCATGGGGATGTCTTCCACCACAATAATGGTTGAATCTCCCGGGTTGGGATAATCAACATGAAAAGATTCGAACTCGGAAGGGAAAGCAGAATTGTCGTCATCTTCGGAGTCGAAATCATCACTCTCAATACCCGGTGGTATCGAGTCTTCCGGACCGAAAAATATATCGATCTCTTCCCTAGAAGAGTCACTATCCTCAACGGGGATAGGAATTGTGGAAGAAGAATCGATGATCGTATCAGAATTAGCTTGAAAGGCTTCCGGTGGTCGGGGAGAAGAGTTATCGTAAAGCAAAGTCTCAAGAAACAAGATATCACCCTCCGGATCAAGGTTGATAATATCAATTCCCGGTGGAATTAATTGGAGACGAGTGAGTTCATCGGCGAACTCATCGAAAAGATGATCAATCTTGGGAGGGGAAACATTCAAAGTATCACGATTGACTAATGATTCGAGAAGATAAGACTCGGCATCAAAACGAACATCTTTCGGCGTAGAATCGAGGTCTTCATTATGAATCGGATTGAGCTCAATAGAAATGATTTCTTTGTCAAGATCAAAAAGAGGGTTCGAATAAGTTTTAAAACTCATTTCGTGAACATCCTCCTCATAACTTGACTCGTCATCGCTAGAGGAAGAATCGTCGAAGAGAGGATTGGAAAACGTCGAAAAAATAGTTGTTTGAGAATCATTACAATCGGGCACATCACACTCACATTCACCCTCGGACTCACTTGGGTCTTGGACGAGGTTCTCAACACTAGACTTTATGAATTCGTCCGATTCCGTTTCCGGAATAGTGTCGAGATGCTCATCCTCTATTATGAGAGAGTCAACGGGCTCATCGGTATATAACGCGGGTGTGATTGCAACACACGGAGGAAGTTCGGACATAATGATATCTTTCAAAGGAATTGAACTTTCTTCGTCATCGTCATCATCATAAGACGAGGGAGACAAATTCCCAGTTGGAATGTTAATAAATTCGGCAAACTCCTCGCTTATACTTCGCACATCTTCAACAAGTTTGATGAGCAAATCTTGTGTGTCCTCGGGTTGAGCATGTTTAATTTCAAAAAGTTTATCCCAAGCTTGCATTAAAACTTTTGGGTTGTCCCGAAAAGAAATACGATTAAACCTTTTTAGAAAGTTTTCTATCGAATTGATTAGGTCTTCTCGGGCATGCAAAGCTTCCGTGCTCAATTTTTGAGGAGCTTGATGAATGACGGGAAATTGTGGGGGTTGAATTTGGTCAAAACCGAAAGAATTGGAATCGTTAGGCCGAAAGTGTTTTTCATGACGTTGTCCCAAAATCCCCTATGGCGTAATCAACTTGCATCGCACAAAAGTTCGAATGGTAGATTCCCAGTTTGGGGCAATCAAGATCGGAGCTTCCGTAAGTTTATTCCTTTAAACGTTGGAAAGCTTGGATGCATTTCATTAGAAGAAGATGAATGGAGTATTCTTCCTCGAGAAGATGAGTCATTGTCGGGCTATTTATGGAAAAATTCCTTATAAGCTTCGGTAAAAACCGCATGACCAAGAAAACTCCTAACTCCCACCATTGTAGTTGGGATGAGGTAATATTGGCAATGAACATCATTTTTGGCTTTGTCAACCTCAATCGCCCATATTTAGAAAATTTTATGGCCGAGACCAATGCCTTCTTTGACCATGAAAATGGCTCTTTCTCCCAGTTAAGACACAAATTGGTGTCTTCACATCTTTGCAACATTTTCCTCAAGACGGAGAGCAATTTTCAAAGGAAATTCCCAAAGACCGAGAAGTCCACCATGAAGACTTCCATATTGTCCTATTACAACCAATTCGTGAAAGATGGCCGAACATAACACCTTTAACGTGCCCGAAGCATTGCATAAGCCGAAAGGCATGCGACAGTAGGCAAACGTTCCGTAGGGACAAGTAAATGGTCTATTTCTTGATCACGAGGGTCAATGGGAATTTGGAAATACCCGGAGAATCCATCAAGGAAACAATAGTACTCGTTTCCCGCTAATCTCACGATCATTGAATCCATAAACGGGAGTGGAAGTGGTCATTTAACGGGTGGCTTTCATTTAACTGTGGTAGTCAATGCTACCGCCACCCGGTAACCAATCAGTTGGGATCAACTCATTTTCTTCATTTTAACAACGGTAAATCTCACCCTTTTGGGCACACAATTATCGGGCTGACCCATTGACCCTATCGAGATTGGGGTAAATCAATCCTGCGTCAAGAATGTTTCAACTCATTCTTGATACATCGTGGATTTTTGGATTAACCCTTCTCTGATGCTGAACTAGCAGTTTTATATCTCTTGCCATTAGAATTTTGTAGGTACAAAAATTCCGGGTTTTAATACCCTGAATGTCGATAATTCCAGCAATGGCACGCTTATGGGACGAACGAACTATCAGATCGGCTTTACTCCCCCAAACTTAATTTCTTTTTAGAAATGAGACTGGTAACTTGTTGTCATCTTCCAAGAAAGCTGTATCAAGATGGGGGTGTAAGTCCTTTGAGTTCAACCTCTGCGGTTCTCCAATCGAAGATTTAACAGTTTTGGCTTCACAAAGTTTGATTTCCATCTTGGTTTCTGTGAACAATCTCCTTATTTGGAATAGAGTCGTGTTCGTTGTTCCAATGAATGCTTCTAGGATGAGAATGTCCCCCGTCAGGACATAAAAGTCGGATCAACTTCCGGTGAAGTAGTATCATCATCTAGAGCAAGAAAGCATTTGCTTCCTCGAACAGTAGAAAGTCAACTTTCTCCAAATGGATTTTAAGGGTCGGAGATGAAATTAGCAACAAGAGGATCAAAGCACGGAGAAGGATTTCCGTGGTGCTACCGAATCATAAAAAACCTAAGAACCTCTTGCGAGATTCTTCGACTACCATATTCAATGACGTCAATCCGGTTTGCGCATATGATTGAAAATTTGCCGTGTACCTCGAAGTTTTTGATCTAGGTGAAAGTTAAGATCCTCTTTTCCAACACGAAGGTAAAAATTTCCTCGTACACATCGATAATGCATGACTAAGTTTTCCAAAACAACTCCCGAGAATATAGAGGTACCGGGGGTCTGGCCTCAAATTTCAACAACCACAAAATGGCTGGAAATTTGGAACTTTCCCACCAACACACGAACTTCTTTAAGCGATACCGATTGGTGAGTGATTATACGGTCCGGCTAGCTCTAGCGTCATACATGTTGGGGTAAGCTCGGAAATGAAAAGAGACCTTCCACATGGAATACGGCTAAGATGATGCTGCACCCGAGATCGGCCAAGGCATTGCATGTGTTAAAGCCATAAAATATCACATGGATAAGGAATCGGCCGGGGTCTCCAAGTTTCAAGTGCAACTTGTTAAGGATGACCGCCGAGCAAGTTTCGTTCAATTTTGCCATTTCACTCAATTTCTCTTTGTTTCCGATTAAGGCTTTTAAAGTTGAGGCGAATTTAGGCATAAGAGTCAAAGCATCCAAAAAGCTAATTTCGAAATTCATATCTTTGAAGATTTCATAGAATTTCTCAATTTGTTCGTTAGCTTTTTCACGGCGGTTTTCATCGTTTCTTCTCGAAGGAAATGGAATTGATGCTTTAGGAATTGGAGTATCAACAGGAGAAACATTGGGCTCAGGATTTGGATTACGAGACTGAATTTTGAAAACAGGAGGTTGGACGTCTTTCGGTGCTTCCGTTATTAGCCGTGAAGTGCACATCCGTGTCCCTTTGTCACCTCGGTGTCAAGATTAACTGCTTTCGGTCCTTGGATGGTAACACCACTTCGGGTAGTGATACCTTTTAAATCTTCCTTTGGGTTGGTAACAGTGTTACCAGGAAGAGTTCCAGAACCGGAAGTAGAAGCTGTATTAGTAGTAACAAATTTTGAAAGCATGTCAGTCAAATTTGCCATTTGTGGATTGTGCAGTATTGACAGGGAGTTTCTTGGTTTTGCATGTTTCTTAACACTGCATCTATTGGCTTGGGATAATCTTTCAAAATCTGTTCATGACACACCGTGAGTCTAAGAGCAGACCTTGATGAGCTACCGGGTTTGTTGAACGGAGGTCGATAATCTGACCTTGGTTGAAATTGATTTCCTCTGTTTTGATTGAAGTTAATTCCTCGATTGAAATTGTTTTTGACTATTTGCATGAGGATTTGTTGAATGGAGAGGAAAACCAGGAGGTCGAATTTTAATTTGAGACCAACGTGGTCGATAACCAGAATATAGCTTGGTTGAAATGCCACAGCGGCTTGGGACACATACTCTTGATATTGTCATGGTAAAATTTGCTATTAGTGGTTGGACAGTTTTTGAATAAAAATGACCTCCCCACAAGTTACACAACTTAGTTTCAACCGCTTTACGGGGGTGGAAGCTGGGTTGGTTCTTTCCAATCAAGAATTAATGCCCCAACCATGTCATTGAGTTCAGCAACTTCAGATGAGACTTCTGGTGGAAGAGCTTTGTACTCATTTTCGACTAAATAGCTTGTTTCTTGGATTTGACGAACCTTAGACATACTCTCGATGATTTTTAAAACATTCTCGAGGCCATTTTGTCTAAGAATTACCACCAGCAGGCAAGTTCAATGCATCCATCGATCAATTGATTTAGGGCATTATAGCATGAATCGAGTTGATGCAATTCTGAAAACCATGGATGAGGCATCCCCTTAAAAGATCATTGAAACGATCCAACCTCATAAAAACGTCTCATCAAATTTTTGCTGAAATTCTCGTGAATTCATTTTCTGAGATTTGTCGTTTTAGAAGGAGGGAAGTAATTTGTTAATAAATTCGTAACAAGATCATCCATGTTCAATTGCAAGGGGTTCTTTCCAGCCCATATCCGGCAGGCCTCTTCGAGAGAAAAACGGGAAAAAGCATAAGTATAAAACGACGTATTTGGTACGTTCGGAATCTTTTCATCGTAGAAGTTATCTTGTTGAAATAACGGACGTGAGGCATGTGGGTCTTCGTATATCATTTTCCGAAAAATTGCTTGTTTTGGACAAGAATTCAGAAGACCATGTTTGATCTCAAGTTATCGCGGTGATTTCCGAATAACGATTCGCATCCTAGTAACCCTCGGTGGGTGCTCGAGCAATTGCGCCATAGTACGATTAATCAGCCATCGTAACTAAGGGAGGATTAGAATGTTTTCTCAAGATTAATAAGCACACAGAAGGATGACGACAGAAGGTATTCTGGAACTGAAAATACGGGCTTGAGACCGGTGCGCATGGCGACATAATAAATATAAAATGAAAATTTAACAAAAAAAATTTTTTTTTTTTTTTGATGATTTATTCACATGAATATTACCCCGGGATAATGATATAAAGACAACTTAAAACCAAATAAGACTACTTACTCCACTCGGTAGCTCTCAAAAATGATAAACGCACAGGTGAGCGGAGGAGTAGGAATAGCGCGAAGCTTATTTCTCCTTTTGGGTCGTAGTTCCTAGGAACAACCCTCCTTATACCCACTTTATAGTTTGTTTAACTCTTCAAGGTGAGCCGTATGTCGTAAGAGACACAAATGGCAAGTTTTAGAATCTTTTGTTCGATTTGGGAACCAACAAGTTCGCCGGAAGTTATTGTGATAATACCTCAATTGAGAATATTATATTTTGGTATTTTTACCAATTTGTGAATTTTATTTCTTTTTATGGAGAATGTTTTTATATTTTTGGTTTTTCTTTTGTTTTTAGATGATAATTATACTAATAAAAGAAAATGAAAAATATTTTTGTACTTTTTATATTTTTGTAAAGAAAATATTCACAGATTTAAACACAAAGTGTCAATACGTAGCGATAATCTCTTCACAGCCTCCCCGGCAGCGGCGCCAAAAATTGATTCGCGGAAACTAATCCTTTAAATATATATATATATAAATATAAATAAACTCAAGGATCAAGATCCGCAAGACCAATAAAACCGGAAGCAGTGTAGAGTGTTCCCGGGTCGTTTTGTCCCAACGAGGCTAGAAATGGAAAATCGAAAGACGATTGATGATTTGTGTTTGAAAATGACAAGGATGAGGATTGGACACCAAACTTTAATAAGCAAATGCACATAAAAGAAAGGCAAAGAAAATAAGCTGGAACAAGAATCGAAACTAGAAAAGGCAAAAACGCTTAAATGACTACACTAAGGCACAAATAAGCTCAAATAAACTTAAGATAACTCAAATAAGCTGAACTAACTCTAAGATAAGCAATACAAAAAGCAATTAAGCTAAATTAAACAAGATAAACACAACAGTACTAACAACAGTACTAACAGTTTTAACTACCAGTACTAACTTGGAGTTAGTACTGCTAGGCTAAAGTTAGTACTGTTAGCTTAAGGTTAGAACTGCTAGGCTAACAAGACTCAAAGAAACAAGAAATAAGCAAATAAACTAAAACAGAAGTTCACTTAACCTTAATAAGCACTTAGTGATAGGAATAAGCAACTAGAATAAACTAAAATGATAAATAAGCTAGAAAACTAAAACTGATAAACTATTGAGAATACTTTAAAAAGGAAAATAAGTTTAAATAAGCAAAAAGCAAAGGAAAAATAGTTTAATCTACTCTAAAAAGCTGAGGAAATCTTAAACTAAGGTTTTGGACTTACTTTAAGTAAATCAGCAGTAAAAATCTCAAATTTAAACGCCAAAAAGAAGAAAAAAAAAAGAAAGATGGTTTATGGAAAGCTTATATGTTTGCTTAAAAATTCATGATTCCAAAAAGCTTTCAACAAAAACAACTTAACTCAACTCAATTTGCATCAAATATAGTAAATCTCTAACTTTTTCTAAAATAAACCAAAATGAAAATAAGCTAAAATCCTAAATAAGCCAACTGAAATGTGTGCTTTTGAAAGTAAGTTCACTAATGTGTCCCTTATTATGCCCACCTATTCACGTATTTAAATAATACCATTTGAATAAGCACAATAAAGCACAATGACTTAAACTACTATTTTTTTGATCTTTACTGAAAATAAAGCATTTGAGCTTAAAAAATGAGCAAGCATTGGATACTTAATGATGATAAAAGCTAAAAATAAGAAACTGATAAAAATAAGCAAAAGCACATAAAAATAGCAAAGAGAATAAGCTGGAACAAAAATAAAGGCTAGAAATGGTAAAAACACTTAAAACTTTTACACTAAGACATGAAAAGCTCAAATAAGCTGAAAACAAATTAAATAAGCTAAGCTAACTCTTAAATAAGCAAAATCAAAAAGCAATTAAGCTAAATAAGCAGGACAAACTCAGCAGTACTAACAACAGTACTACCAGTTTTAACTACCAGTACTAACTTAGAGTTAGTACTGCTAGTTATAAGTTAGTACTGTTAGTTATAAGTTAGTACTGTTAGCTTAAGTTAGTACTGCTAGGCTAACAAGACTTAAAGAAATAATAAATAAGCAAACAGTAAAGGAAAATGGTTTAATCTACTCTAAAAAGCTAAGGAAATCTTAAATAAGCAGAAATTATAAGCTGATAAGCTAAGTTGAACAACCAGTACTAACAGTTAAGACTAACAGTACTAACTTGGAGTTAGTACTGGTAGTGTTAAGTTAGTACTGTTCCTAAAATGAACTAGCAGTACTAACTTGGAGTTAGTACTGCTTGTTCAAAACAGCCTTTAACATTTCCAAAAATCATTTTTATTTCAAACTAATTAAAAACAGATTATCAAATAACAAAGTAAAACACTTATAAGCAATTTTCAATCCATAATAAGCACTTAAATAAGCATGAATTAGTCTAGCAGTATAAACTTAAAACCAACAGTTGTATTAAATAAACTAGCAATTCTGCAATAGATAAGTAAAGTAAGAAATAGAGAGACTTACTACACCCTTGCTCAAAACAGGGTCAAACAATGAATCTACAAGCTCTAGCTTGCATAGAACAAGCTAGTGAGAGTCCATAAGCCCATCCAGAACTGGCTTATCATCCAATAAATAAGCTGTGGTGTATTGAGAGTGATTTTTGTGATTTTCTCTTAACTACTTAACTTTTTAGTTTTACTTAATGAAAACAGCTTATAAGTAAGCTGTGGTAAGAGCTTTTTGAACACGAAGTAATATGATTAGGAAACTTAACACTGGTATTGTAAATTGACTTAAAAACTTCAAACTTGCATTAATCTTGAAAATGTTACAAAGTTGAAAGTAAAAAGCTGTAAATGACTTTGAAATTTTAAACTAAGATTAAAAACTAATTAGTTACTAAAAAAAACTAAAAACTAGACTGCCTCAAAGGCTTACAAAAAACTCTATTTATAGCCGAAGTCTTGGACTTGCAGCTTGTGCTTCTTTGGAGAGATAAAACCAGGTGTGCTAGTTGTGTGAGGTGAATCTTGAGCAAATCCCAGCCTTTGATTTCTTTTGAGCTTCTTTGGAGACAATCTCAGCCATCGAAATGCTTTGGGAATGGAGAGGGATTGCCAACATGGACTTTATACAGCTGGGGGGAGAAATAGTAGGGTGGATGAAATGATTTTGGTAGGGTGTTGAGTGATTTTGCAGGGGAGAAGTATGGGAGCAAAACAGGGTGCTGGTTTTGGTATTGGCGGGAAGATTGGGAAAGGGTTATACAAGTTGGGTTGTGACAGAGAGAGGTTGAAGATGATTAAGGGTATGTTTGGTTTGTGTACAAGAAAAGCCCCTCCACTTCTTACTTCTTTTCATTCTCTTTTTCCCCTTTCTTTCTTTTATAAATGAAGTTTCCCAATTTGGCATAATCAGCCCCTGTGGTTGTTTCCTTAATAATATAACTTAGGGGTTTGGCATTTTTGACCCCTCAAGTTATATTTTTCTTTGCTTTTTCTTCTCGGAGTTGACTTGACTTTGATTGGGCTTCGTCTTCACACACTTTTCCATCCCGTGTCCGGTTTTGTTGCTTTTTACTTGGTTTTTCGTCTTTTTGTGAGATATCCGTTCCTGCACAACACAATTAGCAAAACAAGCATATATTTGGCATTTTGAGTCCGTTTTTTGGTTATTTTAGCTTGTTTTTAAAGGTAAAAGGTATGTGTATTTAAGCACATACCAATTATCTATAAAAATAAATTAGTATTTGTAATTTCTATATATCCAAAATCTTTGAAAACTCGTAACTTGCTCATTTTAACTCCGTTTCGCGTTTTCTTTATTTGTATGAAATCATGATGAAATAATCTATTTAAATAAAATGTTCACTATTTTTATAAAATTCTGAGTCGAACACAGTAAATCAAAACAGTTTATAAAAATATTTTCATAACTTTAAATCTCGTAAAACTCATAACTCCTTCGTTTTAATCCCGTTTTTCAAGTTTCTTATATGCTTGGAATCCTTATGACATGTTCTATCATTATAAAATATTTGTACATTTTTCTCAGATCTGAACAGTAGCTATTTTTATAAAATAACTTTTATAAAAACACTTTTATATAATTAATTATCGTAACCTTGTAAATGTCATAACTTCTTCGTTATAACTCGGTTTTTCGAGTTCTTTATATGCTTACGATCCTCATAATATGTACCACTCTAGTAAAATGTTTCCAAAATTTATAAAAGTTCGAATCCAAACAGTAAGCTCAAAACAGTCTCTCTATATATAAAGTGTATAAACTAGTTTTTATAAATCATTACTTGATTAATTTGTACAAGTCCTCTAATTTAATTTGTACCATATGTCTCACATATTTAGGGTCCTCATATTCATGTCCATAACTCTTGTCCAAGTAAAGTATTATCATGATAATTTATATATAACTTTAGTAATTAACTTTCAACAAATAAATTTATAAACTAAACATATAAATTATCTAACACTTATATAAAGTGTATTCTTGCATTTTAAACATTATTTCACCATGATAATAATTAAGTTCAAATCTTACATATGCTTGCTTTATTTTTATAAACCATGAAAACAAATCCTAGGTGGTGATTAATATAACAACAAGTATGTAAACATGTAAATGAATAATTAGAAAGTTTTGGGTTTAAGTAAAGCTTAGGAGAGTGTAGAATGATGAAGAACACAAAATCAAACCCTAGAAATCAAACCCTAATTCAAAACCCTAGATTGAAACCCTAGTTTTCTTCTTGATTAAACCCTTGTTTAAATTATACCCAAGCTTCCAAATCACCTTGAAACACCTTAGATATGAACCCTAATGGTATGCATATGCTTGCTCCCTTGAATAATCTAAACTATGAAAACCCCAAAATAATAAGTTAAGCCGTGGGTTATGCTTGGAAAAGGAGAGGAATTTTGCTTTGTTTCTTGTAAATGGAGATAGAGTATGTGCATTATACTTAGGACTTCTTTATATAGCAATGGGTATTTAGCATACCATGGATACAATGGTGGTTTAAGGTACCAAATGTATGACTTCTCCTCCTCCCTAAGAGGAGGGATTGGCTAGAAAGAAGGAGAGGATACATTGATGTGCCAATTTCTAGTAAAATAGGTTTAGGGTACTCTTGTGTAAGTTACAACTAGAAAGGTAATACTTAGTGGAGAGTTTTGGGATTTAATTTGTGTGTGTAGGTTGTATATCCGGCCATATGGTTAATACAAGTGAGAAATGAGTTAATTTTTAGGTATTGGGTATTGGTTATTGGGTATAATAGTGGGTATTTATTTGAGTATAGATAGGTATAGGTGCTTCCGTGTATGCCTAAATGTATTTTATTGCGAAACGTAAACGTTTTACATAACCAATAAAAATAAAATATGAAAAGTTATAAATTATCCTCGTAATAATTATATAACACTTGATTGACGTAAACTTTTACTTGTTTGATGTCCGTTTATGTTGGATGTTGATTTTTAGTTTACGCGATTTAACTAAACGGTTAAAATTAAAATTGAAAAAAAAAAGTTTAAAATAAGTAGTTGAATTTTTATTGACGTAAAAGGACTTGAAAATGCGGATTGTTACAATAAGAATTTGACATTTTATATTACTTGTGAAATCGAGATTGAGCCACTTTTATACGTTATAAACAAAATGAGAAAACTAGTTATGCCAAAGTGTGTTTATATCTTGAACGGATGATCCACTAGGCTACCGGCGCGGTTTTCGATTTCTCTATACCGGATGTAGGTTCGATCGCTAGTGCACTTGTCGATATATACACACTCATCTTCAACTATTTTTAACATTTGATCTTATTCATTTATTTCTGAAACATTTGGAATGTTTTAGACACACTAAAATAGACATGTGAGAATGTGTCTAAAAACATTAAAACTTGGTTTTAAAATCTCCCCCTAAAAAGTTGATCCACTTCTAAAAGAATGATTCGACTTTTGAAAGTTTTGTGAGAAGGGAGTGTTGAATACACAATTTAGAAATATTTTGAAAAACCTTTTGAGAAATTCTTGAAAAATTGTGTTTAACGGTTTTGAAAATCCATTGTAACTTGAGCTCTTACATTTTGAATGACAATATGAATTTGCCCAAGTTTAAGAAGATTTCTCTTTTTATAATAAGGATAAGCACATTGATGTGTATATTTTCCTTTTCTTGAAAGCCCGAGTTATGCACTAAATTGTACACAAGCCATTGACTTGAGCTTCAAAACTTTAAATGTTTTGATTGAATAGCTCAAGAACGAAAAGATTTATCTTTTTGTTGTTAAGGATAAGCGTACTGATGCGTACACCTTTCTTTTACATAAAGCGCGGGTTGCAATCTGACATTTGATTACAAACAATCAAAAAAGAAATGACATGTTTTAAAACATTTAAACTCTCATTCGAACTTTATTTACAATCCCTAGTCATTATTGAATGACATTTCTACGATTGTATATATATTGATTATTAGAGACATGTCGAGAAGAATATATTTTTGTTCTTTAAAGTTTTCTGATTTTATATTTTCTTTTTCTGGTTTTATAATTTTGTATTTTCTTTTTATAAAATATTTGAAAAATGAAAATCAATTTAGTGTTTTTGAATAAATATTTACATATGATACATGAAGAGAGAAATATTTTACTCTTCCTTATATTTTGCAAGACTCTTGAGCTTTTCTGGTTTGATGCTCTACATTCCAAGACGGTTGATTAGAAACTCAAAGTGTCCTCTTCCCAACGCCTTTGTGAAAATATCCATCAGTTGGTATGCCATCTTGACAAAATAAAGCTCAATTGTTCGATCCTCTTCTTTTTCTTTAATGAAATGATAGCGAATTGTGATGTGCTTAGTCCTTGAATGCTGAACGGAGTTGCAGGATAAAGCTAATTTAATTTTGGAGTCACAGTAGAAAGGAATTCTGTTGAAATCAAATCCATAATCTGTCAGCTGTGATCGCATCCATAAGATTTATCCACAACATCCAGATAAGGAGATGTATTCAGCCGTTGTTGTTGAAATAGCTGATAACGCTCTTATTGTATATGTTTTTAGTCACGTTATCCGTACTTTGGTATGTATTATTTGGTTATTTCTATATGGTTTTGTTACTTAATTATATCAAAGTGTATATGCAAGTCTATATGTAGCCAAATACAGGAAAAGGAAGAAAAGAAGAGCAAAAGAGATGTCATACAAGTACGAAGAATCCCACATCAAGAATCAAGCTCGGGAAACATTTCAAGAATAAAAATAACAAACGGTGTAAGCTTCCAAGCCTTAAGATGTAGAACAAACCAAGTTTGAATGAAGAACAAAGACCCACGCTCGAGAAAGAAGCAAATGGGACGTTACATCAAGAAAAAAGGCAAAAATAATGAAGCTAGAATGAATTCGGTTGAAAGGCTCCTCTTCCGGGTTGTTTTGACCAAAAATCTACTCAAAAGTGAATCCAGCCTAACGACCTGAGCTCGCAGCCTTTTCAACCAGAAGCTAAAAACACTTATGGTCGATCGACCTGGTCATCGAATCGATTGACTGGATTGTATCCATATTTTGAAAGTTTGATTTTAGCACCTAGAATGATCAAGACTATTCTAGAATCCTGGAGATTACTAATCCTTAATCCCCAAGCATAACATTTAATACCCCAAGGCTTTGTAATTAGTATAAATAGAGGTCCCTAGGTTATGATTTACACACACAACTCCATATTTCTTCCATCATTTTCTCTCCATTCCTAGATCTCACCACTCTCTTTCAAAGCCAAAATTCCCAGGATTTTATAGAAGAAAGAAGCATCAATTGAAGGTCAAGAACATCAAAGAATCATCACCAATATTTAAGACATCAAGACTTAACTTTTGTAATCTTATTACAATCTTTGTATGACTTTTAATTATGTTTTCAAGTACTATAAATTCTGAATTTATATCTTTGTTTGCCATGAGTGGCTAGTGTCTTTATGCAGTTGATTAAATGATGTTTGTGTTATGAAGATTTGCTTTTGATTGTGATAACATGATTTGATTCAATTTCAAGCTAATTCTAAGATCCAACTATGTTAATGTTTCGTAGTGACATTGTTTTGTAAAATCGGGTTGATTGTTATCGAAAGGGTTATTATTAACAATTGTTAATACAAATATTCGCGTAAAAACAATATTTATATTTCATGATCTCTGAGTTTTGATAATAACAAATATAAGGTCATATTACGTAAAAGTTTACGTAAACAAGTTATTTAGTCGAAGTTTACTTGATGATGACAAATTACTTAAGGTATGAATATGGCATTATAAAGCGTAGTTAATGATCAAAGAAAAATATCTTTTCTTGCATTCAAACTTAATCATTTGCATAAACATTTTCTAATCAAATGATTTCATGTAAAAACATGATTAATTATAAGCTACTTATATTAATCAAATAAGACAAAATAAGATTAATTATAAATGAAACAATCTTTCTATATCTTTCTAAATCTTCCCAAATCTAGAAAATATTTCTTTTTTATGTTAAGAAATATTTTCCTTCTAGAAGAATCTAATAAATCTGATTTTTAAGTACATAAGAATATTTTGTTAAGATTTGGGGTTAATCACTAAAATACAAAATAATTGCCAACTACACTCCACGGATCTACCTAAACCAAAAACAGATCCAGGCTATAGGAGATTCGTAGATCCGTGCGACATTACAGCTGGACCAGATTTGAATTTCAAATGTTGCCTATTAATAGGAACCTCATGTCTTCATTTTAGACAACCCTTTTCAATATTTTTCTCTCTTTCATATTTATTTTTATACATTCTTTGATCATTATACTTATTCTATAATCCATTACAAGTGATCCAATTCTTCCACTCTCTAGTGAAGAAGAAAAAAGAAGACATCAGGCTTCAAGTGCTATTAGTTTAATCGAGTCATCACGTTTGTGATATTTATCCATCTTTATCTACTTGTGTTGTGTGATCATATGTGTATGATAGGTTAGTATTTTAGACCTTAAAATACATAGTGTGTTAGATTGGTTCTATCTCGAAGTAGAACTTGGTATTTAGCTTAGTACCGAAAAAAAGTGTAAGCGACGTGTACGGTTTCATCTGCCTAAAGGGAGCTTGTTGACATAGTGAAGAAAACTCTCGAGTTGGGTACTCGGGGAGTGGAGTAGGGCGAATAGGAGCTTCGTAGCCGAACCACTATAAATCATTGTGTCATCGGTTTGATGTTTCTTATCTTTACTTATTTATATTCTGCATTTACTTATTCATTTATCACATCGCTATCATATACACTTGTGTATAGCTATTGACTTCACATAAGTGGACAATCTAAGTTTTAATTTTAAAATGGTAAAAACTAATCAACCCCTCTTCTAGTTTCCACAATTGGTATCAGATCCAGGCTACCCAAGATCTTTTACGTATATTTTACATTAAATCTTGAATCGATCTATGGATTCAGATAAATATCTAGAAGGGCAATCTATGCAAAGACCACCACTTTTCGAAAGCGATTGTTTTATATATTGAAAAAATAGATTTGAAACTTATGTGAAAGTAAAAGATTTAGATCTTTGGCATATTATCATGAATATTGATTTTCCACTAATTTCCCGAAACAAAGGCACCTAAGTTTTAGAAGTAGTTCCTTTTAAAGAACAAACCGATGAACTTAAAAAGAAACTTACTAAAATAATGGAGCCAAAATGGTTCTTTATAATGCTTTACCTAAAAAGGAATACGAAAGAATTTTTATGTGTAAAATGGCTAAGGATATTTGGCAATCATTGCTAATCACACATCAAGGTAATAGCCAAGTAAAGGATAATAAAATTAATCTTCTTGTTTAACAATATGAACAATTTATTATCCTTGAAGAAGAATCTATTGATAGCGGTTTTGCTAGATTTAACACTATTATTACTAGTCTTAAAGCTCTTGATGAAGGTTTATCTAGAAAGAACTATGTTAGGAAGTTTCTTAGGGCTCTACATCGTAGATGTAGAGCAAAGGTTACTGCGATTATAGAATCAAAAGATTTGTCATCACTAGCTCTAGACGAGCTCATCGGCAATCTAAAAGTACATGAAGTAGTCATGGAAAAAGATTCTAAAATTTACAAAGGCAAAAAGGAAAGGGTTAAGTCCATTGCCTTGAAAGCTAAGAAAGAGTCTAGTGATGATAAAACTTCGACATCCAAAAGCGATGACAAAGAATATGCTATGCCCGTAAGGAACTTTAAAAAGTTCTTTAGAAGGAAGGGTAAATTCGTTAGGCAACCTCGTGAAGAGAAGAAGTTATTCCGGTAAAGGGATGATAAGAAAGGCAAGAGTGATAGAAAATGCTTTACATGCGGTGATCTGGATCATCTCATTGGCCAATGTCCAAAGCCTCCACGAAACAAAGATCAAAAGGCGTTTATTGGAGGTTGTTGGAGTGATAGAGAAAATGAAGCCGATGAAAAAATCAACGATGAAACTTGTATCATGGATCAATCATCAAATGAGGTAACTATTGACTCTTCTCATTATAGTGATAATGCTTCTTCTCTTGATGACGATAGTATGCAAATTGAATATGATAACTTATGTGAAATTAGCTTAAAAATCATCAATAAAAATAAATTTTTGAAAACTAAAAGAGATCTTTTAGAAAAAGAAAATTTAGAGTTGAATGAGAAAATTAAGAAAATTGAGAGAAATAAAGAAATTGACATAGGTTGTGAAACACGTCTACTACTTCGTTTAGTAAACGCTAAACTTAAGGAAAATTAATTCAAGATTTCTTACTATATATATAATATAAATATAAATATATAATAAGTAGTCCCAAAAATATCAAGGATAGAAAGATAAGTATTCCGTAAGGCTTTTAAAAGGAAATTTGCTTTTACCCAAAGCAAAAATCCCAAAAAACCTTCTCGGGTCGTGTCCCAACGAGGTGTGAACGGAA